>VYZP01059215.1:3832-90877 GCA_013400635.1 Hypocryptadius cinnamomeus
AAAAAAAAAAAAAAAAAAGAAAAATTTAAAATCCCATCTATTTCTATTGCAACACCGATCCAAACTGTGCCCTGAGCACTCAGGGAGGAGGGCATGAGCAGCAACAGCTCCTCCCTCATGGCAAAGGGACATTCCCAAAGTCCAACCACCTTGAATTCCCCCTGCCTTGAGCCTGGGGCTCTCTCCTTAGCCCTCATCCTCAGAAGTGAGGATGGAACAGGGGTGGGAGGGGTAGAACAGGGACAGGACAGGGACAGGACAGGCCCACGCTGCCTCTCAGCTTTGCCCAGACCCTCACTCATGGCACTGGATGGGTGCCATCACTAATTAATTCATCTCTCAGATGATGATGGGGCCCAAACATCCGCAGGGGTCTCCAGAGGACTATTCCTCATGGCCAGAAGCTGGGAAGAACTGGGACAGAGCAGCTGTGGCTGTCCCTGGGTCCCTGGCAGTGCCCAAATCCAGGTTGGACAGGGCTTGGAGCAGCCTGGGACAGTGGAAGGAGGCAGAGGATGGAAATGGATGATCCTGAAGGTCCCTCCCAACCCAAGGATTCCATGAGATGGGAAGAGGCCTTGGCCAGGGAGTAGCTGCTCCAGCAGCTCTGGATGAGGATGTGTTTCTGTATTCACACATTTCTGTATTCCTTCCCTCAGTGGGAAGGAGGAGCTGGGCCAGGAGCTTGTTCCCTACTGCCCTGGCAGGCTAAAGATGCCACTGCCTCCCTCCTTGTCCTTGTGTCACCAGGAGGTGCAAGGTTGTACCTCTGTGTCCTTGACACCAAACGTGGCCAGGCAATGTGTGGCAGACAGTTCTCTTCAAATTAGAAAATAATTTAAAGCCGCAGTCCTGACACTCCATCGTGCTACGGAGAGGCCAGCACAGCCTCATTATAGATAAAAATCACAAATTAAGGTGTCTCCTCTCATTGACTGAAGAGTTTCCTTCAGAGATAATTCAGAACAGAAATCTAGTTTCTGTGCTCTGAATTTTCTGTGAAGGAGCCCTGTCCCCCTTCCCATCACTGGCAGTAATGGGAAATTACATCAAGCATCTCAGGACATCAGATTTGCTTGTCCCCTTTGTTTCTGGATTAATTATTAGTTGGATGGTCAGAACAGTAAATTTTGATGCCCCACTGTTTCCACAGCACTTCAGTGTGAGAGAAATGGCTTTGTTTCTAATTTAGAGGTAATATAGAACTTTTTGAAAACAAGGATAAATGTAATTTTCCTAAAATTAAAATCCTTACATTTGCAGAGAAAATACCACATCACAGGTAAGATGATTTATGTAATTAAAAATACTCATGTACTATTAATAATCTTAATTTGCATGAGTATTAGGTCATTTTTATGTAATTAGCTGAAGCAGAAGGTTTTTTGTCAATTAAACTAATTGTTTTTCACACTAGGTGTAGACTGAATATTGATCTTTTTTATTCAGCTCACTTACATAAGCAAATGAGATCTAATTGCATCCTTACCACATCATTACTCAGTTATTGTAAATTACAGAACATAGATTCTCTCACACAATAACACTTTCTTTGTGCTATTGCTGTTGAAGAGATGCTGCTTAATTTGGGAACTTCAAACTCTGCTTTCCATCTGTCGATTTAGGACAAATTTGCATTGTAGTGTTTGTCTCCTTAGTAGCTAAGATTACGTTCAAGGAGAGTTTCAGAAGGATAAAGGAAATGCCCAAAACAGCACCTGTGTCTTTTAAAAACCAGTCAGAAGAGAGATCAGCCAAGCAATGACAGCTCCCATGCAGAAATAATGACAGGACTTTTAGATTTAATAATTAATCTCAACTTCGTAAAGAATTTGTGCTTTTGACTTAACAAAGGTTCAAAAAACCAAGCATTTTCACAGGTTTAGTTGTGAGATTTCTGAATTTTTTGATGCTTTTTTTTTTTATTGTTGGTTGGGTTTTTATATTTTTGTTTTTTTTTTTAATGCCTCCATATTGGGGCAGGGGAGCAAAAATTACTTGTCATGCTTTACCTGTAGCAAATTCCAGACTCTCAACAGCTTTACTGGGTGTTCACTTCACACTGGCTGGTTTTATTATGATGGGATAGAGAAATGATAATTCACAGAATCACTGGGTTGGAAAACACCTTCAAGATCACGGAGTCCAACCCAGCCCCAACACCTCAACTAAACCCTGGCACCCAGTGCCACATCCAGGCTTTGTTAGACACACCCAGGGATGGTGACTGCACCACCTCCCTGGGCAGCCATTCCAAAACTTTGTCGCCCTTTCTGTGTAAAGCTTTTTCCTGATATCCAACCTGTATTTCCCTTGATGCAGGTTAAGGCTGTGTCCTGTCAATCTGTGCCTGACCCTCACCTTGTCCCCAGCCCAGAGCACCAAGTGCCACATCCAGCCCTTCCTTGGACACCTCCAGGGATGGGGACTCCAGCCCATCCCTGGGCAGCCCCTTCCAATGCTTTCCATGAAGAAATTCCTCCTGATATCCAGCCTGAACCTCCCCTGGCACAGCTTGAGCCCCTTGCCAGGACATTTTGCCTTTGAGCACCTGAGCTGTTGTGCTGAAGCTGCAGCAGCCCCAGTCAGCCCCCACTGCTTACTCAACCATGGGGTTAATTCATGCATTCTGTCCAGAATGAAGAAGTTTTCAAGAATTTGTTGTTCCAGCAGAACTCTGAATGTTTTGCAAAGAAAATCATAGCAGTGTTTCTGCTGCAAGTCAGGCAGGAAGAAATGCTCCTGAAGAGAAGTCACTGGGAACAACAATGTGTCTTGATGCTGTACAAATTGCTTCCCTTAAAAAATAAGAAATGAACAGTACTTAGGCTTGATGGATTGTTTGTTCTCCTCACTTGTTAAAATTCTCTGGTGCTGAAGCTGGGCCATATGGAGCAGAGCTGTTGGTGTCAGAGCTCAGATGCCAGCTGCCTACATTCTTCTAGCAACTGCATCTGGATTTCTCAGCACTCCAGATTCAGAATTAAAAGCAAAAATGCTAATTTGCAAAAAGAAAACACTTCTTCCCCCACCAAAAAAAAAAAGGGGGGGGTGGGAATCAAGACACTCCAGTCCACGAAAGTGGAGGCAAAAGGATTCCACACAGTTGTCTGCCTGCTGAGCTGCCTTCACTCCTCCCATGGCCAGTAGTCCCCCAGTGCAACTGGGAGGTGAAATGCATTCACTGTGGCATGGTCAGAGAGGGTGCAGGGGAGTGCATTCCTTGCTCAGCGAAGTGGAGCTCCCAGCACTTGCAGGATCAGGCAGAGAAGCTCAGCTGGTAAGCAGGAACTTGTTAAACCACTATAAAACAGTCGTGTTGAATTTTGTACCACGAGCCTACACAATGAGAGGGGTGGAAAGAAAAAAAAATCCTTAAGAACAGTCTACCTTCAGCTAAATTTAACCACTTCAGCAGGATCAGAGCTGTGGAAAACACACTTCCCATGAGCACAGGGCATCTGGTGCAGTGAGGGAAAAAACCACTGGCTTTTTGAACATGTTCCCTGAGAAATGGGAGCATCTGTATTTAGGGTCTTGGTCTGGATCTGCTCATTCTTAAAAGCGCAAAGAAAGCTCTCCACAACTCCAAGTAAAGGAGAGAGGGAATGGGAATTCCCATAAGGAATGGGAGAGAGGGAATGGTCTAAAGTTGAGCCAGGGCAGGTTTAGATTGGATATTAGGGCAAATTTCTTCACTGAAGGGGTGATCAGGCATTGGAACTGCCCAGGGCACTGGTGGAGTCACATCCCTGGTGACAAAGTGTGGATATGGGTCTTAGGGCCATGGTTTAATTGTGATTTCATTCAGTCTTGAAGGTCTTTTCCAACCTTAATGATTCCATGATCTAAAAATTCATTCAGATATTTAAGCCTATCCTGGAGAAATGTAACACTTCTTTAGCACAGTGAGAACCACCCTCAAACCCAGCCTGATAACACAGACTGTCAACAAGCAGCAAATATTTACATGGTTCTAAAACATCTCAAACTTACCAGTTGTGCAATTTTACTTCTGTTTAATCAGAAGCAGAAATTAAGAAGATAAAAATAGTCCCTTACATGCAGGGAATTTTTCAGCATTAGGGCCCTGCCTTCTCAAGGCACAAAAGCCACAGTGCAAAGGCCACGGTGCAGAGCAGAAGGACACACATTAATTTAAAAATACCCATTTATCCAGCAGCTTCAGGTGCACAATAACACATTCAGTTTTCACTGAGGACTGCGCTTGCCTGGGTTAGATACAATTCCCATCAACATAATACCTGTTCTATTCCACGGCAGAAGGAGGAAGAGTCCTTTGTTAGCGACACACAAAAGCACTGCAAGTCACACCCAGCCCCACAGAGCAAAGTCTGGAATCTCCTCTCAAATACTGAACCAAGACAGACTGGGGAACACAAAATATCTGCTTGGAGGGATCAATGGGTACTGGCAAAAACAGAATTAATTATCATCTGGTGGGCCATAAGTAGGATTTACTTCTTGACCTATCCCTCAGATGTCCAACTTGTAACATATTCTTAATTTACGCTCTGCACTGGAGTTTCTGGCTACATCCCTGCTTTGAATTTTATTTTTTAAGACTCAAATACTGCTATCCTATAGGTATGGAAACCAACAGCAGCCATTTCACTATAGGCAGCTTATCCAGCTACAAGATTTTCAGTTCCAGCACATTAATTTCTGTTTATTCATCATTATTTTGCTCCACAAGGTGGTGATTTTGCATATTTGAGAGGCCAGGATGAAAACACATCTCAAGCCCAGCCTGACACTCAGAAGGGATTGCAAGCAGACTGAAATCCTGTTCCTCCTTGCCTTGAGCTATAATTTCAAATACCTTTCTACATATTCCCAGATTGCTAAGTAGAGAAGTTTCCTTTGAAATCTGCAGCCCTTTGCCTCTTTCTTTATGCAGAAAGAACAAACTTTGGGTACTGTTTGCTACTTTGGTTTCAGGCACACTGGAATAATGAACAAAGAGAGGAAGGAGGACTCTGAGTAGCAAAAGCAATATCCAAATAATAGGTGTAATATACATTTGGGATCATCTCTGAGCAACTGATACTGGTTACAGAGAATCAGTCTTCATGACTATTTCTAGAAAATCCTGTGATGCCTCTTTGTACCACTAATAAATAAAAAGACAAAACCATTTCCACTATTCAATTATTGGTGTACATTAGAAATCAAGGAATAATGATTTAAATTGGAATTAAAGCACTCTATCTTTTTATTTCTCATACATTTTAATGCTGAGCATTATGATCTGGAAGCTCCTAAAGCAAGTGAAAACCTCAATCCATACTCCCCCAGCATCTTTATATTTACCTCCACTAGAGCTAACACACTGAAAGAGTACCAATTTTACTCATTCAAAATATTTATTCCTAAAGTATTTTTAACCAGCTGTTGACAAACTACTGCAACACAATGTATAGGCAAATATGTCAAGAATAACTTTCTCCTTGAACAATTTCCTCTGCACACACAAAGTCTTCTCTGGCACCAAGAGGAATCCCAGTGCAGTCAATTAACACACAGCTGCTCATGGGTAGAAAACCCAGCCCTTTATGAATCAGCTTCCAATTTTCCTTTTGTTCTTCGAACAAAAGCAGAAATGTGAAGGAATAGAGAATGTCAAAGTCTGGAAAACAGCAGGAGCATTCTTGTTTATGCAACAGGTTGAAGTTTCAGCAGGATAGTCTTTCCTGAAGTGTCTTGTTTTAATGATCAGCAAGTAAAACATCAAAGGAATTTCCAATTATCCCTTGCTTTTATTAATATAAAAACAGCACCCTGTTTTCCAGAAAGTTTTGTTAAGATCTGACAATACCTAGAGGTTTTAATTCCCCTTGAGGAACCAACATAGTCTTTCTCTTTCGGTTTTTCTGAGCAACCTGGTCTAGTGGGAGGTGTCCCTTCCCACGGTGAGGGACTGGAATGAGATGCTCTCTAAGGTCCTTTCCAACCCAAACCCTTCCAGGATTCCATGACGACACCATGAATAAGAATATTCCCACGTTTGTCCTGTGCTAGATAATTTTCTGACATTTATTTACACTGGGTGAGGTATTTGCACAAAATCCTTCCCATCACAGCTCACAGCACAAAGCTCCCTCACCACCCCCAAGTTTCTCTATTTCCAACCACTCTGAGCAGAGCCAACCAAAAATGCCCCAAGTCCAAGAACTTTGATTTGGGTTGACTTCAAGCCTTGCTGAATTTTGAAAGGCTCTCTGGTTAACTGAGTCCTCATCTACAAAACTCTTTCCTATTACAGCAGAATGCTTGGAAAATAAGAAACTCCTGGCTGACTTTAGAGAATAAATTCACTCTACAATATTCCTGTACTCAACACTCCGAGGATGTTGCTGGGCATAATTTCATCACAAACTCCATATCCTGCACTTCCCACAGGTCCATGATGGAACAGAAGGATGATACACAACCAAGAACAATCCATTTCCTACTTTTGGGAATAACCAGTTGTGTTGTTTAGGGCTGGCATGGAGGTGTTCAAAGGCACACTTACCAGGAGTGTCCCACATTAAAACCCAGCTCCACAAATGACCTTTTCACAGGAAAGGCTCTTTGCAGCTCTCCTCACGCTCTCAGCCTGATCCAAAGCCTATTTAAAGCATGCTGCTTGCCTTGGATGATGCTCAGCAGTTCTAGAAAGCCTCACCAAGTGCCTCCAGCTGCTGCTGGAATCACCAGGAGCTGCAGGCACTCTGACACTCAGTCCCCTCCTGCAGGAATGTTTGTCTCTCCTGCTGCGACTCCCTTGCCTTCTGCAGCTGCTCCTCAACCTTTCTGCTCCAAGAAATCCCTCCCAGGGGAACATCCTGACTCTGGGAATCCACTGACTGCCTCTTCTTCCAGTAGTTGTTCAATTCAGGATCATCTTTCATTCCTGGAAGAGGAAAAACTCCTCTGCTCCTCTTGCTTTCTGTGATGTGTGGGTTATTACAACACCTTCCCTGTATCATTGCTTTATTTTATATATATTATAAAATCTGGCATCAAATTTAATCCAAAGGTTTAGAAGCTCCTTTGGTTTATGGACAAATTCTCACTCCAGATGAAGGGGGAAATAATCCACCAAGTGGCCTTTTTTTGGTTTTTTTCCCAAAGATATATCTTCCATGATTCCCCTCTTTTCCATTTGCTATTACACTTAGGCTTGAATATAGATTAAGAATTAAAAGTGAAATGAACCCAGTAAAAAATTTACCTGTAGATAACAAGCTCAGACAAAAAGTGAGCTTCATTAGCTTTTTTTTTTTGTTCTCCATGTCTTGCTCCTTTTTCAATTTTAAAAAGTGAAATCTCCTGGAATGGTTTTTACAGTCTTTACGACTTCTTTAATGAGTCTTCTGAGTGATAAAAAGTACAATTAAAAACTATAGCTCCCTCAGTTAATTCAGATTTTCTTCTTGTGCCACTAGCACGACCAGCTTTATAATCCAGCTGATACACCTTTTCTGGGGCCCATAATTAGATCCCTATAAGTTCCCTAAGATCTTAATTTCAGGTCCATCTTCTATAAAAGATTATTTGCAGGAGAAATGTTTGCTTTTCAGGATAGAAATACTAACAGAGACAACAGCGTTTCAGTGATTAAATTAGCAAAAATGCTCATGCTGTGAGGTAACGTTCATGGATGGCTGGAGCTATGTCAGAGAAGGTTTGGGTTGTATTTTAGGGAAAGGTTCTTCCCCAGAGGGTGCTGGCACTGCCCAGGCTCCCCAGGGAATGGGCACAGCCCCGAGGCTGCCAGAGCTCCAGGAACCTTTGGAAAACCCTCCCAGGGATGCCCAGGGTGGGATTTGGGGTGTCTGTGCAGGGCCAGGGGTTGGACTCTGATCCTTGTGAGTTCCTTCCAAGTCAGGAAATTCTGGAATTCACACTTTTATCCCAGTCTGGAGGTTCCAAGTGTTTCACACACAAGTGTTTCACCCCACACCTCATGGGGCTTGCAGTCAGAACACCTCTGTACTGCTGGACTGTGCAGTGAAAAGTTATTGGAAAGTTATTGAAAAGTTATTCAGTTATTGAGATATTAAGTCTCCAAAGATAACAAACCTATTTTAGGGCATTATTTGACGGAAGAATCCCTGGAGTAGAGCAGTACAAATCACCTCAGAAACTACAAGGGAAAGAATTCAGGCTAAAACCAGCTGCTCCCCTAATGAGACTCCCTCTATTAAGGGAGGGATGTCAGACAAGGGATGAAACTGCTGAGCTTTTTTAAGAGAGAACCAGAGAGCTGGAGGGTCAGTGTCCAGGGTCAGGCTGGGTGGGATGCTGAGCACCCTGGGATAGTAGAAGATGTCCCTGCCCATGGCAAGGGGTGGAATGAGATGGTCTTGAAGGTCCCTTGCACCCAAACCACTGTGATTCCATGAAGAGTCCAAGGGAGCTCCAGGGTAACTGAGGTGAGCACCCACCACCCCAGAGCAAAGCCCTGATGAGCTCCAGAGCCTTTCAGATGCAGAGTTTGCCTTGGCACCCTCAGATCATGATGGGACACGTTTACACTTCCACAGCTTTGCTCAAGGCTGAGCAAATCATTGCCTTCCTTAGGGAGATGAGAAGGAATTGAAATCCTGGGGGTGGGCCTTGGAGGGCTCCAAGACCACTGCTTGCTGTTAGATGCTGAGCTCCTTAGAATAACAAACACTTCGTTATTTCAGCTTTACAGAGACTTTTATCGTCTCTCAATGCTGGCACTGTACCTTCACCGTCTTTCTCATTAGAGCCCCTTTCTTCTGTCTTCACTCCTGACTTTCCTTACACTGTTTGCACTTCTTTATTCTTGTTCCCTATCCGTGTATCAAAACTGTTCTGTTGAAGAGCAAATGTCTGAGAGTGAAGGGTTTTGAGCATCAAAAAGCACATTCGATACCCAGAAAGTGCAGCACAAAGGATTAAAAGAACTGAGTGATGCAGTGGAGATTAGAGAGCAGAGAATGCTAAAGACACACAAAGAGTGCAGGAAAGCTAAAATCACTTCAAACATTAATATCCTTCTTTGTCCCATATTCTACAAAAAGTGTTCTGTATCTCAAGCCTGAATCTTTTATTCTTTTTTATTTTATTTCAAGCACTTCTCTGATAAGATGAACATCCGAACTTTTTAAAAATTAATGTTGTCATATGGGTATGGGTTAAAATATATATTTCAGAAATACAATACCTTTGTGAGGACTTCTGATAAACCAATAGTTAGTGCCTGAAAAGCACAATCATGGAAGTTTTAGTGCTCAAGACCATTAGAGAAGAAAAAAGGAAAGGGGCAGATGTAATCTTGGAAATGTGATGAGAGTACAAGGAAAAATGGTTTGCATTTTCCCTTCTCATTTCTTTGTCAAATAGTAGAGAAAAGAGTTTTTACAGGCTACAACCACCAGTGGATGCTGTGACACAGAGAAGGGTATCCATGAGAGGTCTCCTTAAGGAAAGGATGAAGGAAATGTTTAGGAAGGGGCTGTTGGGGTGGGGGGGGGTTGGGTGTTGTTAGTTTGGGTTTCCTTGTTGTGTTTTTATTTGTTTGTTTGTAATTTTTGTTTGTTTTTTATTTCCTCCATACAGTTAAAGATTTTTGTCACTTCCTGGCAAGTTTCACTTAGACATTGTCCATCATCCTGACAGGTTTCACTTAGACCTTGTCCAGCTGCTCCTGGTTGTGATCTACCCATTGCATCTACTGTGACCAGGAAGAATCTGATGAAAAGTTCTTCAACCTCAAAAAAAACCCCACAAAAACCAAAGCAAAACCAAGTAAAGGGATAAGAAGTAAACTTAACTGAGGTTATACAGAATTTTAAGGAACAACAAGAAATTTAAGAACTTCAAGAAGAGTTCAGCTGCAATTTCTCCATTCATTGGAGTTTAAAGCAAAGAACATGAAATGAGGTGCTGGAGCAGACAGGTCCTTCCCAGAGAAGGAGGAGAATCCACTCTTTGCAGTGGATCCAGCTCAGTGCACAACATCAATGTTTTCCTTGGAAACATCTAAAGATATTTCACCCGGGATGAAGGATGAACAATAACTCCCAAGAATGTCATGTAAATACAGAAAGACATTTTTTTTGTTGTTTACCTCGAATTTATCTTCTCTGCTTCTAAAAACACAGTGAGGCCATTCCCATTATTTCCTGCCATGGAACACGGCAAGGAAAATGCAATATTCCAAGCAGAACACGGGCTTCGATTGATTCATCACATCCCTTTGCTTGGAATAAAAGGGACACATTTGTTCTCACCAGGGGAATGGGAAGGTGCTGGTTCCCCTGGCAACGTTCGCTTAAGGACTTTTCCCTCCTTAATCATGCAAATTCTCGGCAATTCGGGACAACTGCAGTAGGAGGGTTCCACTCTGAGCTTGATCACTTGGAGAACAGAGCTTCCACAATCATGTGAATTCAGTATTTGTTGCCCTTAACCCAGAAAGGGTTAACTAAGAACCCAGTCCTGCATCTTGACTCCCTTTTATTTTCACAGCATCATTAAGGTTTGAAAACAGCTCCAAGATCACCAAGTCCAACCCTCCCTGAATTCCACCATTCCCACTAAACAGCATCGTCCTCCTTTTAAATAGCCTTGAAATAGCTTTTAAATACCCTTTAAATAACAAAAACCACATTCTAGTCAATGCTTTACCTGAGTTTATAAGACAGTAGAGTTCTGAGCTATTTTAAATTCCTAACCCACACCAGCACTTGTCTAATTGTCCCTTATTTCTCCCCTAAATCCAAATACTCTGCTTTGGCAATGGAGTCGGGGATTGTTTAAAGGGGTAAAACCCTGCTGAGTTGCTTGTGTGTTTTATTAAATAGTAAAACCCAGAGGTAGAAAATGTCAGTCCTACACCAAGAATTCAGAAGTTTCAAGACAGATATGAGAGCCTGGAAATTGTAGCTCGTAATTAGAACTAGCAAAGACTCTTTCATCCCATTAAACATCACCTCCATCCTATTTTTCCAATATCATGTGATTATGTACTTCATTAAGGCAATTAGAGCATATTTATGAGCAGTCCCCTGTCTCTCCAAGCACGGCTGCCGACTGGGGGGTAGGGGAAAATCTTATTTCCAGCTCTTCCAAAGCTTTTTTTCCCTCTTCCTGTATTTCAAAATATTTTAATTAAATCCCTGGGCACAAGTGGATATGATTTAGAAGGCAATTCAGGTCTTTAGGCCTACACAGATGTCACTTAAAATCATCTTTGAAGGATGACTTCAGAAACAACTAAAACGCCATTAGAGAGTAAATTGGAGGTGCAGGAGTAACAACCTCGATTATTTTGACAGCATTCAAGTCAAACAGCAGCTACAAGGAATGTCTGCCCATTAATGCTGATCAGCATTCAGCAGAAGAGCTCATTAGAATATCAGTCAAGCTTTTTGAACTTTTTTTCAATGAAAAAGCCTCAATACAATGAAGAATTTGCGAGATGTAGATAAAAACATTAATTTTCATAAAGCACTAAACATGTAGGAAATGAATCTGATTCACAAGGTTAAATATGTCTGCTGAGATCTTTTCGCATGTGGCTCCGCTCTATTGAATTATTTGCAAGAGGTGTTTGATGGTTCTTTCAAACCTGAATAGTGCAGCAAGCAGAATCCTGAAGTTAAGATGAAATCAAATATAAAACAAGATAAAATTCAGCCGCTGTCAGGTCTCTTTGCGAATTGAAACTTGATTTAGTGGCATGAAGAGGACGGAGTTTTGAGCAAATCTGGATCCCGTTTAGAGCAGGTGACTCTGGGAGGCAGCAGGGCTCAGTCCCTCTTGCAAACCCCGCACTTGGGGCAGCTCCTGGGAGCTCAGGGATTATTTAGGATTTATCCCAGCGACCCATCACGACAGAAACCCTCTAACCCACTGATCTGCTGCAGGCTCAGCTCCTTTGCCAACCCTTTCACCCAGCAGAGGCTCCACCATTTCAGAGCAACAGGGACCTGTCCTCCCGCATCAGCATTTCCTCACAGCATCACAGAGCCCCTGAGCTCTGCTACGCACAGGGGTGAAACAAAACCCCTTCCGATCACTCCTGCTTCACCACGGGGAAGGAAACAATACCACAGCAGAAAGCAAAAAGTGCAACTTCTCGTGGCAAAATCAACAGCCCTGAAGCACCACAGCTGCCCCGCCTGCACCGAGCTGAAGGCAAAAAAATCCCGAGATCTGCAGTGCTTTGAGACAGCCACACACACAAAATTATTTTCAGGTTTTTGGGATTCAAAGCGAACTCTCTTTAGCAAGCACCACATTTTTATTTTCTTTCCAGTACACGCTTCCCATAGTCTTTTATGCCTGTGCCACGGGGTCAAGTGATGTTATCTCTGATTTCTGTGGCTACTTAAACAACTTACTGCATTCTCCTTAAACATGCAAAGGGTAAAGGCAGTGCAGAATCCGCATAATTGTGGCATTTTGTGAATGTGCTGCTGACAAAACTTGGAGTAGATAATGGAAATTTTAGAGATTGTATAGAAGGAGGCAGTTCAGGAATTCAGAGGTAAAGGTAACCTAAGGTTTCATTGCTTCTACAATTCGAATTCCTGCGTGCCGTGCCTTTCCAGTAATTGTCACCGGGGTCATTAATCCTAAAGGAAAATAACCAGGATTCTGCTTCCTGTGGCTACATTTTCTCTCATTACCTTATAAAACAGAATTGGCAGAGTTTTCAACCTCCAGGGAATTAGAATTGCTACCCAATCGCTTCGAGAGCAGCGGAGGAAAAGCACAGGGGAATACAAAGCATCGCACACAGCCCCCAGTTTAACAGCGACCAGGTCTACAAGCCCAAAACTAAAACTTAATTCTTACAACAGGCCCCCAAAAGCCAACCAACCCTCCAGTCAGGTTACTCACCCCTCACACGGCTGTTCCAGCAGGGGAGCCCATCCTGGGACACCTCAAGCCCCAAAGGCAGGCAGTGACACCCAGGAGGTGCCCAACCTCCTTTTTGATCCTTCACAACCCTAATGGGGCTGAACTTCCTCTCTGCCCTCAATTGGCAGCCGCAGCCAGCCTGTGGGGTGGAGTAGGGGGTTCTGCCCGGGGAATTGGTTAATTCTGCTTTTCCCCATAGAAATCCCGACTTGCATATGGTCACAAACCCTCCTGGTGCTGTCACAGCGGCGTAATTCCCGTCACCGTCATTATCTGCTGGAGCCAAAGCACATGGGTCAAGGACCCTTCTTCTCTCCACTTTCCACACAGCTTGAGGAAGTTCTGTCTGTAAGACAGCAAGCTGAGAAGGTTTTGGACATTTCTTTCCTGCTCGGAACTAAAATAAAACGATCTTGTTTTTCATTTGTTAATTGGGGCCATCTGAGTCAGATTCCTTGTGCTGCGGGGAAGGGAGGTGATAACACAAAGGGCTGAGCTGCAGGGAATTGCTAGAAATGCTCAGAATTGGGCAGAGCTGGGATAGTGGAGTGGCACAAGTTTCCCAGAGAAGCTGTGGGTGCCCCTGGATCCCTGGAAGTGTCCAAGGCCAGGACAGGGCTTGGAGCAGCCTGGGACAGTGGAAGGTGTCCCTGCCCATGGTGTAGAGTGGCATTGGATGAGCTTTACATCCCTTCCAACCCAAACCATTCTATGATTCAATTATTCTAATAAACTATTTAACAGGTTTGTGGAGGTGCTGTAGTTGTATTTTTACTCCTCTGTTGTTGAAACTGCTTTTTGGAAAAGAGCAGAAATGTCAGAGGATCGGGTGAGGAAAACGCCCATTGCCGCAGCCAGGATGCTTCACCTCTCTGCGGATTATTTCTGAACGCGAGCCTGGCAGGCTGTGCTGGAAATGAGCATTGCTCTGTAGAGTTTCTCAGGCAACCAGAGGAGACAAACTTTTCCCTTTCCTTGCATTTCCTTCAGCAGGAGCAGAGCATGTGTCTGCTTTTATCAGTCAGCTCAGCCCACGGAGAGCCAGCGGGGCCCGAGGTGACACCTTTGGGGGAGGCTGGCACCAGCCCTGTCCCTCCCTTAGCAATTTGCATTTCTTTTCCTATTGAGCTCTTCACTTTCAGCATCCTCTCCCTCATCTGATCTGCCTTCTTAGGCTTTTTTACTCTGTTTTGACAGAGGGAAAAAAAAAATGCAGGCAAATCGGGGTTTTGGGCTCCTCAAAGTACACGTTCAAGTGTCAGCCTGTTCGCTGAGCGGTCTGTGTTATGTTGTTGAATCTCTGAATTGATTTTGGTCTGCAGCGGAATTCAACTTCCAGGGAGTCAGCTGAGACAGGCAAGAAAACTTCTTTGGAAGGGAAAAAGGAAAGAATTCCCAGAGGGAGGCTTCGGGGTGGACTCACAGGTCACCCTGGGGCTCATTTCTGCAGCTGGAGCTTCCTGAGAAGGACAGGTCTGGTGGTCACCCTCGGTCCCAACATCACATCGGGTCAGGATGGAAGTGACATGTCTAGTGCAACCCAAAAAGAGAGAAAAAACCAAACAAACAAACATAAAACTACTTTTCTGCCTAGATCTTCACGAAATCTATCAAGAAACAATAAGAACTTTCTCCGTTAGAAATCTACAGCAACTTAACTCTCACTTAAGCAGTAAATTTCCTAAATACCTTAAAACAGAATGGCACCAAGATTGGCTGCAAATCTGCTGGCACTTTGTAGAATATCCGTTTTTCCAAGAGCTCAGGCTATTAATCTGCTGCATAGTTAGCAGCTTATCTCATTCTTATCTCCAAACCACTCTCCAAACCTGTCTGTAACGTTTAACTTCTCTAATCACTGAGGGTTTTAAGGGTGAAATCCAGGCAGAGATAACAGCTGCCAGGTGCCACATCACACCACAATTCAAGGTGAAAACAGCTTCCTCTGGCAGGCAAAGTAGAGGTGGAACAAGGACGAAAAAAAGGGAAAGGGATGGATAATGTGGAGGTGGTGAGGCTGCCCAGAGGAGCTGTGGCTGTCCCTGGATCCCTGGCAGTGTCCAAGGCCAGGTTGGATGGGGCTTGGAGCAGCCTGGGACAGTGGAACATGTCCCAGTCCCTGCCCATGGCAGGGGTGGAATGGGTTGATCTTCTACCCAAACAATTCTATAATTTCATAGCCAGGGTTAATAACTCCCAACTCCTGTGGCTTAGGCCAGTCAAGACCTCAATTAAGTTTTTAATTGCTGTAAGTCCATAGAAATCAGTTTTCGTTCTTAATTTGCATTAAAATGGGGGGATTTGGGTACACTGCACTGAGGGAACACCTTGGCTGAGGCTTCCCAGCCCTATCTGGCCCAAATTGCTCAGCAGTGCTGACAGTGACTGATCAACACTAAACACAAGAACCACAGAACATCTCCTAAGGACGCTGCTCCTGTGAGACTTTTCAGACTCAAAATAGCATTTTTCCCAGAGTTTCTCAAACCAGATGTTTCAAGGTAAGCAAGAGTTATTGATTGTGGTCATAAAGTGTTGATAGCTTTGAAGTGCAGCCCTTTTCCCAACAAAATAAGAAGTTCTTTTGCACATGTTCTTAAAATACAAGGCAAAGATGGAGAAGGGGAATAGGGAGGTTTATACCAGCAAGGCCTGTGGTTGAGTTGTTTGCTCTTTTTCCTCTCTCTCTGGGTATTTCCTTCTCTCAGAGGATTCTGAAAACCTCATGTTTTTCTTACCCAAGATGGAAAATATTCAAGGTCAAACCTCTTCCACCACTAACAAAGCCTGGATTTGAACCTGGTTCCCCTGTAACCTTTTGTTCCAGAGGATTTGGGGAGGACTCTCTCTCTTTCACCAGAGGTTCTCCTATAGGAGGAGGAATGCCTAGAAAAATAGATGCAGGAAGGGTCCTCTGCCTTCAGAAAGGGTGTTCACAAAAGAGAATCTGTGTTTTTCTTTTTTCTTCTTGCTGCCTCTAACAAGGTGAATAAGGGATAACAAAAGTTTAAGTACCTGGAGATCAGCCTCTGATGTTCTCATTTTATTTTCACAATATTCTTTGACGTAAAAAAAGAAGGGAAAAGGTGAATAAAAAGCTGGAAAACTTCAGTTCTTTGTTTTCTGCGTATTAATGGGAGCAGCACAGAAGATTTTTCATTTTCAAAAAATACAAATTAATGTTCAAATCTTTCATTTCCTTTGTTGGGACAGATGATATGACATTTTGTCAGTTACATACGCAAATAGGTGCAGTGTGTTGTTTGAATTCTTAATCATCTGAAGAGGAAATGCTGCTGACATTGAACTTTCAATACGGTGTTATTAAAAACGCACACTTTAGGGTAGCAAAAAAAGATTTTTTTTTTTCCATTTCATGTACAAGCTGTGCTTTTGTTCCCAGCAGACAAGCTAATAGTGTGTGCGAGAAAAAAGGAAAAAAAAAAAATCTTGAGATTTTTCTCTCAGACCAAGGCAGAAACCTGTATATTAAATTCTTAGAAACTTGTATATTAAATTCTGAGGTCTAAAGGCAAACATGCCTTTAACTTCACACTGAGCAGAACGTGCTCTTGCTGCTTTGGCATTTATCACATGTTTGACAGTGAAGGAACTGCTGAATCCCAATTAGGGATGGGAAGATTTCCCAGGGTCCAGGCTTTTTGAAGATTTTTTGCAAACTCGCTGCTTATTCAAACTTTATTAAGAATTTTAGGTAGGACTTTTCCTCTAGAACAGGTCACAGAACATCTGGAGGTCTAAAAACCTCTTGGTCCAGAGCACCAAAGGTTAGAGCCAGCGCTTCTTTTTCCCTGAACATTTCTGTTGTCCTCTAATCATAAACCTATAATTCAACACAGAGATAAAAGAGCTGGAAAAACTGAAGATAAAGGTCAGATTGAGCAGATGGAAGGTCTGCTAGAAAGTTGGAATTGGATTCCTGGTGGGTCTGGATGTAGACAAGGAGTAAACCCTTGAAATCAAGGGAGTAACAGCAGTGTCCTACTGGGAGTGCCCATCCCTGGAGGTGTCCAGGGAATTCCTGGATGTGGCACTCAGTGCTCTGGGCTGGAGACAAGGGGGGGATGAGGCACAGCTTGGGCTCGGTGGGCTGGGAGGGCTTTTCCAACCTCATTCTTGACCCTTTGAAACTCCAAAAGGGATGGTCACAGCTTGGATTCAATGATCCTGGAGCTCTTTTCCAGCCTCAGTGATCCTGTGACCTTCTGAAACTCTAAAGGGGATGGTCACAGCTTGGACTCGATGGGCTGGGAGGGCTTTTCCAACCTCAATCATTCTGTGACCCTCTGAAACTCTGAAGGGGACAGTCACAGCTTGGATTCAATGATCCTGGAGCTCTTTTCCAGCCTCAGTGATCCTGTGATCCTTTGAAACTCCAAAAGGAATGGTAACAGCTTGGATTCAATGATCTTAGAGCTCTTTTCCAGCCTCAGTGATCCTGTGACCTTCTAAAACTCCAAAAGGGATGGTCACAGCTTGGATTCAATGATCCTGGAGCTCTTTTCCAGGCTCAGTGATCCTGTGATCCTTTGAAACTCCAAAGGGGATGGTCACAGCTTGGACTGTATGATCCTGGAGCTCTTTTCCAGCCTCAGTGATCCTGTGACCCTTTGAAACTCCAAGAGTCTATTGCTGAAAAAAGACAATAGCAGATTTTAGGCTAAAGATGACTTGGATTCATTTCACCTGACTTCACTCAATTACATGTTTGGAGCTTAAACTCCTCGTGTGTTTCCTCCACAGTGTGAAACTCTTTTGTTCTGGGTGAAGACATGAGTAAAGCCTCCAGAGTGATTTGTTCCACCTTAAGATGATCTGTTCTGTTCAATGCTTCACTCTCTGCTGAACAGGGCAGGGCTTGGAGTGTAACTCCCCATTTGGAGTATTCAGCCTTTTACATCCTTCTACAAAGATTCTCCTGGTTCTTCTTTCACCTTCATTGACATAAATCTCAATTAAACCCATTGAAATCCTTGACATAAAACCAATTTCTAAAATTGAGTACATTTTTGTAGTGAATAGAATTTTTTTTCCAAAAGGAAAATACCTCAAAAGGCACCAAATCCACACAAGAAAGCTGAAAATTTTACATCTTGAATATTTAACCATTTTACCTGGGAAAGAAATCCCTCCACAGCTCTTTCAGATAAATTTAAGAAGGATTTTGAAAACATGCAGGTATTGATTAGAGCTGAAAATCAGAATTTCTGTTCAGAAGGGAATTATGAAATGCTAATTTTTTTTTAACATTCCAGTACAAACTGTTTAAGCATCAGCATATTTCCACATATGCCACATTTTTTATTAAGAATTTAATTAACAGTTTTAATTAAAAATACCAGTGTTTGGCTGGCTAAATGTGAAATAACTGGGTTGATGAAAAATGATACCAATAAATAATTTTTAAACTCTGTGAACCCCTCTCCAAAGCTGCACTGAGGAATGTTTCAATGATCTCTGCAATCAGGACACTCTTTTCTGATATTTTATAGGGATTGCTTTGCTACAGGGTTTTATACAATGTTTTCCATAGAATCCCAGAATGGTTTGGGTTGGATGGGACCTCAGAGTCCATCCAGTTCCACCCCGTCAGGGACACCTTCCACTCCAAGCCCATCCATAAAATGGGTCCATAAAATGAAATATTTAAGGATTGGGTTAAAAGCATAAATATCCTTGTTAGCAGTGTTTTATTGGTCAATAAATCCTTAAAAGGTTGTGTAACTAAGGGTCTTGTGACCTTCTGAACCATGCTGTGACAATGTGAGCTGAACTCCCCTTTCCTGTCTATGCAGAAGATAAGAAGAATAAACTGCATCTAAAAAACTCAGAAGTCCCATCTCTAACTCATTCAAAATTCCTTCAAAACTCCCCATAACCTGCAAATTTCTCCATTACTTCATCTGGCGCATTTCTAGAAGGACTTTTCCCAGGAATATTCTTCCTGCACCAGTTTCCCCATGCTTAAAATTCCACATAATTTCCACCGGTACACTCATTAGGGTCACAGCAAGCAGAGAAAGAGCGGTTGTTGCTGCTCTCAGCATCACACTTCCATCTCACTTCCCAGGCTTCAGCTCCTGGCCTGACCTGACTGCTAATATATTTTCACACTATTCAGAGTGGTACTTTCCTCAATGAAACGTGACCTACTTGCTTCCACCTGCGTGTCCCAACTCATCCTTGCAAGGCTTGTTGTGCTTCAGAGCTGTCAGTCACACGCGCGGGGTGGGAGAGGGAATTTTGGAGCAAAGCCTCCACCTGCAGTTACCAGTGGTGGGACTTAAAGTGCTTATGGAGACATGAGAAGGGTTTGATCACAGCCTTTCCTCCGGGCCCAAATCCACCACCTGGATTCACGGATAATTCCTCTGCAAGGAGCTCCTGTGAGCTCAGATTGGGTCTTTTATTATTGATATTACAAGGGTGGATGTAAGTGGATCTTTGAGGTAAGGCAGGAGGGTAAAAGACGAACTTTCCCTGGGCAGGTACCTTTCAGGATGGGAAGAAAAACATTGTTTGACCTTTACTTCCATTGCTAGACCTGGATGGAGACCAGAGGGAGGAGGGATGAAGGAAGGTTAATGGATCTCCAGTGCTGCCAACTCCTTGAATGCAGGATTCTCTGAAATTGGCTTAAAACTGAAAGAGAGTGGGTTTAGATGAGATATTAGGGAAAAAACCTTCCCTGTGAGGGCTGGGACGCCCTGAGTTTGCCCAGAGCAGGTGTGGCTGCCCCTGGATCCCTGGCAGTGTCCAAGGCCAGGTTGGACATTGGGGCTTGGAGCAGCCTGGGACAGTGGGAGGTGTCCCTCCCAACCTAAATGATTTTGGCATTCTATGAAATCATGAGATGCCTTTCAAAGCAGCACACGCTGATTTCAGCATTTCAGTTCTGTGCAGTTCAAGCTCATTTGCTTTGCACATTGAAGTTGTAGTTTGTGGGCTAAGATTAAAAACCTACTGGTTTTACACGGCCCCAAATTGTTCCCTGCGTTATCTCCGGCATACGGAGCAGGAGCTGTCCAACCCAGGGGAGGAGTGAGGAACAGAAACAGGCACTGAAGCAGTGGCTGTGAATTAGTCCATCCCGCAGGGTCGTTCTTTCCAATTAATATCTTTTGTTATTCCAGGAGAGCGATTGCATCCTGCTCTGCTCCCATTGGAGCTGGGTGATCCACACTGGCACACTGCAGTGAAAAGCAAAACCCTGGCACTCTCCAAAAGGAGCTGCACTGGCTGCACCCCTGGAAATTCCGGCAATGTTGGTCCTGAGACCACAAGAGATAAGAATTCCAACTGCAGAGGAGGCAGAAGCCTGCAGGACTTTAATATCGTTTAGAGGAGCTTTAATAAAAATGTGTCCGGATAAAACATTTGAACTTTGATGAATAAAAAGATCTTTAACTCACTCTAATTTGCACTGATCTCTACTCTCTGGTAGAAAATAAGTACCTTAAATGTCCTGTAAATGTCCTGTAAAAACCCTCTTCTCCACAGTGACAAACAAAAGCAGGATGCAATTAACTCTGCTTTGAATAGATCTTGAAGACCCTTCATGATAAAATGAAAGTCCTGGCTTTGAAAGTTCTAGAAACTTGAAAGCCTTCAGAACTAAATTTAGCAGCAGAAATTTTGCTTTGAGAAAATGATGGAAAGTTACTCTTACTTCTCTTTCAGAAGTAGATTTGTTTTGCTCATGTAAATGAATCCCTCGTGCCCAGTTTCTTGGAAAACTACCTGCTTCCCAAAATAGTTGTTTGCTTTCTTTCCTACAGTGAATAAATAACATGCATCATCAAAGAAAATTGCCTTTTCAATTGAATTAGAAACAGCAAAATGAGGCACCGTAATGATGAATTCCATTAAAACAAAGACTGCTGACGTACAAGGTCAAGGAAAAGTTTCCATAGTAAAAGTCAGCTCCTTTATGGGATGTGAGAAGCATTTCCTCTTTTCCTGTCACCCTCACGGTCACTTGTACCCACCTAGAAGAAGAGATTTGTCTCCAAATATAATCCTTGTGGTTTGAAATTTAAAATTAGCCTGGAATTAAAACCTAATGTGTCAATTGAGTGTTCAGTTGCTGGTTAATATTTTAGAGAAATGCTGTTAAAACACTACTGTGCTAACAGAACAATGCAGGTTGTAGGAAGTTTTGTTTCTTATTAGCTGGACTAGAAATTAATAAAATAAGCAATAATTTTGTGTTCTTTTCACTACTGCTCAATTTGAATGGAATTTATCAAAGCCAGGTGCAATATTCTCTGGCTTCTGCTTATGTTTATCCACAAGAAGGACAAAATTCTGCAGCACAATGGGGTAACAGAAGCTCTCTCCAAAGGCAATCTGTAACTTTGGAAGTTTGTGAAGTCTGAAAATGATGTTTGCCATAAATCTCCAGGATCTCTCAGGAGCCAGCAGCACACAAGGTGTGTTATGGGAAGTCATTCTGGAAATGTATCTTCATCGATTAGGAGTTTTAAAGAACATGGGAATTCATTATACAACTAACTCTGAACCTTTAGTAGATAAATCTCAGGACTGAAAATTTATATCAAGACGTCCAGGAAACCTAAAGGTGATTAAAAACTGACTAGAAACAATGTAGGGAGCTTTTCTTGAAAATAATTTTGCACTGCTACAAATGATTTGTACCAGAATGGAGAAGGTGGATTACGAGAAATCCTGAAAAGTCACCCTGCTCTGCACACTGCTCTGTACACAGAGAATTCAGATCAAGCAGCACAATTAGTTCTCTTGTGAGTGCCTGAACTCCTTTGATTCAGCTGATGGTGGAATCCTCCTTGGATTCCTGATGGATCAATAGTTCCAGGCATGCCCAGTATGATTCTGCATCAAACAGCTTCGTGCCCTGGGTGCCAGAAAGGGTTCAAAAAAGGGCCAACACACAGGGCTGGGGTTGATGTTTATAAATATGTAAAGCAACAACAAAGCAAGTTGCAGTTCTCAAGCTTCAATATAAAGTTATTTCTATTTACTGAGTCACTGGCAGGGATTTGTTCCAAAGCTTAGTTAGTAAAGAAGAGGGGAGCTTGTACTTCACCAATTTCATATAGAAATTTTTAAAACAGAGCAGACACTGAAAGTTCAAGCAAGAAAAAATCATGTCCATTGCCCCATCAGGGGCCAAACTCTGCCTCCACCATGAAGCCATTTGCTGTCTTTCAAGGTCTTCAGTGTTACAACAAGCTCAGGACAGAAAGTTTAATCCCATTTTTGTATCATTTATAATTAGAATTTTTCAGGATGATTGATACCGGTGGCCTAGCATCCCAACTCCCTTGAAAAAAATCACAGAATCATTAAGGCTGGAAAAAACCCCCAAAATCATTAAATCTAACCTTTGACCAAACATCTCCATGGCCACCAAACCATATCATGGGGGTATTTTAACATTTCCAGGAATGGTGATTCCAGCACTTCCCTGTTCCAATGTTTAACCACATTCCCAGTGATGATTATTTCCTGATATCCCACATGAACCTCCCGTGATGCTGAGGCTGTTTTCCCTTGTCCTGTCTCTTGTTACCTGGGAAAAGAGCCCAGCCCCCACCTGTCCACAGCCCCCTTTCAGAGACAAGGTGCTCTCTGAGTCTCATGTGAAAATCTTTTGTTCAAATGTCCTTGGGCTGATGAGGATTTAATTCATTCCATTTCCATTATTTCATGGTTTTCAGACTGGAACTGTCAGAGCTTAACCAGCTCGGAATGAAGAGCTGAGGTTTGCCTGCACTCACCTGTGTATATACAAATATACCTGAATTTTTGCATCATCAGTCATTTTATAGATGTTATTAGGTTTAGTTTCCTTTTATTGGAAGAAAAAGGACACAAACAAATGGCTTGTATTGTTTTTACCTATCAGCTCTCAGCAGCAACCATCCAACTTTGCAAAAGTCATTTCGTCTGTGGTATTTATTTTTTCTGTTTGCATTCAATTAATGGGAGCTTAAGATTTCCTTGCTGTTTGGACAGAACTGAGTAAATCCTGGTCCAGAAAGTCCATCTCAGACAAGCCCCAACAAGACATAAATCAGGAGTCAACAGCATCATGCTGCACTTTTTCAAACCCCTCTGAATTCCCAGTCAGAGCACTCAGGTTTCTGTCTCGAGTGCCATATTTTTAACTCTCTCTCCTCTTACCTCACATATTGACACCATTCATTTCACTACTTACTAATTAAATCAAATTAGACGAAGGCTTGATATTTGATCTACTTGTGGATTAGCAAGAAAATAAGGCTCCAGCTATGACAAGAAATTGGAAGTCAATTTTCAACCTCCAGGTAAGCCCACTTGAGTCAATCATGTTACTCATGTGCTTAAAATCAGGTACAGATCCTGTCTCTGCAGAATTATGACTTGGATTTGCTCACAGGTTCCATGACAATGCTCAGTAAATTTGGAGCAGAACATGCCAATATAAATAAAGACATAAATATCTTTCTTTTTTTCAGAAATATATATCATTTTGCCTGTTGTCCTTTGTTGTTATGATAAGTGAAAGGAATGTTTTAATAATTTACTGTTTGATTAGTGAACTTAGGTTTTTTTCTCACTTGAAATACTGCATCAATTTATAGTCACTGTTATTCTCTCTCCTTTTGCTGAGAAGTTTGCATCACATGCTGGGAAATAAATACTGTGTGCTGTTAATCCATCCAGCAGCAGGTGCCTGATAGAGACTCGCTCCGTAAATCAAAAGATGAACAAAAGCAACTCTGAGCACTGCCAAAGACACAATGAGGCAAATATTTCATTTTCCTTTTAGAAACTGAAGACTTTGGGCCAAATCTCAAACTTGCTTAAGTCTCCTGAGCCTGCAGGAAATTCCTGTCTGTCTCCTGTGTTTTTTGCACTCTTTGTAAAATTCCTGTTCATCGTTCTCCAGTTCAGAGAACCACAGAAGGTTGGAATGGTTGGGGTTGGAACTGACCTTGAGGTTCCTCCAGTTCCACTCTGCCATGGGCAGGGACACCTTTTGCTAGACCAGAGCTCCATTTGACCTGGTCTTAAAAATTACCAGTTCTTCAGAATTCTGATGTAAATCCCAGTCCCTTAATAATTTTCCTTCCTACAGGAGCATTAATGCTCAGAGTGAGATATCCAAGGATGTTTTCAGCCTTTACACATTCCAAGGTTCTTCCCCCAGAGGGTGATGGGCACTGCCCAGGCTCCCCAGGGAATGGGCACAGACTCCAAGGCTGCCAGAGCTCCAGGAGCCTTTGGAAAACCCTCCCAGTGATGCCCAGGGTGGGATTTGGGGTGTCTGTGCAGGGCCAGGGGTTGGACTTGATGATCCCTGTGGGTCCCTTCCCACTCAGGAGATTGTATGATTCTGTTTGAACAGGACAGGACACTCAGGACAGCCCCTGGCAGCTCCCTGAGGCACTGATAGCCCAGAACAGCCAGATTTTCCCATTTTTTACAGCTCCAGTTATATGGGAAACAATTACCCTTCACCACCATTTATTTCCTAATAAAATCAAACTTTATCTTTTTATCGTCTCTTCCTCTGGTCAGTCTTTACTCCAGATTGTGTTGATTCCCATTTATTAGCAATACCTTCTTTCACTTGCCACCCCAAAGAGAGACAAGGATTTATGGCACATTCATCACACCAAATAAAAGCTGTACCCAAGCTTATCTCTGTCTACTCATTAAAAATACAGATTGAGAGCTGACTGCAGCTGAGATTTGCTGTTGGTAAAAGAGTTGGTAGCAAAAAGAAAAGAGACAAGAAAAGGATTTGCTGCACGTGCCAGAGATATCACCCATGTGAATCAGGGCTGGCTGTGACTGCACCTGAGGAAATTGTGTAGCACAGCCTTTGATCCTTTGATTTTGGAGCTTTCCTTTCCTTCAAGGATCCCCACAGAAAGCAAAACAAAACTCCAAAACTCGCCAAAGGCCATTTTCTTTTATTATTCATAAGTGGTAGATATTACCAACGGTGGCTCCATAAACTGGGGAAAGAAAAAAAAACTTTTCTCAGTCCCATCTGTGTAGTAACATTTTATGAGAGATATATTACACACATTTATCCAGGAGTGAGAAAACGGCCACATAACTTTAAAATCCACTTATCGGGGGGGAAAACAGGCATAATAAGCTGCATTTGGGAGGGAGGGAAAAGGGGAGGCTGGTAGGAAATGTGAATAAACATCCCTGTCTGGGGGATACTCGTTCTGCACACGCTCCATCTTCATTCAAGTCATCTCGCACGGCTCCATCACGTCAGTCCACAAGGGCCAAGGAATGTGCATCCTGCTCTCCCTGCTTTATATCCAGAACAAATCTATTTCACAGAGCTAAATGTTGCTGCTGGTCTGGGAATATTTGTTAAATGGCTATAATGTGATACAGTTAAGTTATTTACTACTTGTGACTGGGGAGAAAATTGAGGTTTGTGAAATGCTACATTCCGAGAGCAAGAAAAGTGCATTTATGAAAATAAATAGTTCAGGCCTCCTTTGACATTCTCAGTTTTTTACAGGGTAAAAGCAATGCATTAATATGCTTTTAATGTCATCTAGATGGGTAGGAATGAGAAGCTATTCATGTGGGAGGGGCTAAACAAGCAGATAACTACACTTAGTAAAACCCATCATTATTGTACACTGATTTTTTTCCAGAAGTGCCAGAAAAATTGTGTTGGTACAGCTGAAACCAAAATCCTGTGCTGATCCAATTTTTATCAAGTCAAAAAAATCTCTCTTTAGCATCACCACTGGTGGGGCTCAAAATCTCACCAGATTATAAGAATATAAACAAAAGCCAGAATCGAAATCCCTCAAACTGTGAGGATGCTCCACTGCCTGGTATTGATTCACAAGATACCACAGAATGGTTTGGGTTGGAAGAGACCTTAAATCCCCTCCAGTGCCACCCCTGCCATGGCAGGGACACCTCCCACTGTCCCAGGCTGCTCCCAGCCCCAATGTCCAGCCTGGCCTTGGGCACTGCCAGGGATCCAGGGGCAGCCCCAGCTGCTCTGGGCACCCTGTGCCAGGGCCTCAGAACCCTCCCAGGGAAGGATTTATTCCCAATATCCATCTAAACTCACTCTCCGGCAGTGTGAAGCCATTCCCTGTGTCCTATCCCTCCATCCCTTGTCATTTGTCTCTCTCCAGGTTTCCTGTGGCTCCTTCAGGCCCTGCAAGGCCACCCTGAGCTCACCCCAAAGCTTCTCCTGTCCAGGTGAACAATCCCAGCTGTGCCAGCCTTTGCTCCCAGCAGAGCTGCTCCATCCCTGGGATCCCCCTGGAGCCTCCTCTGGGCTCTCTGCAGCAGCTCCAGCTCCTCCCTGTGCTGGGCCAGGGCTGGGGCAGCTCTGCAGGTGGGGTCTCACCTGGGAGGGGCAGGATCCCCCCTTCCCTGCTGGCACCAGCCCAGGGCATGGAGGGTTCTGGTCCCAGCAGTTTCTGGCTCTGTAATGAACATTTAGCACCATTTTACCACATCAATTTTCCAATTTAACAATATTTTTTAGGCCTGATCTACACTGGATGCTTTAGTGACATTATTATGCCAGCAGCAGCAGGGATCAATGCAGCAGCATCACCTTAGGCCTCCCCATACCTATTTATTCATTTTCTAATGACTCCTCATAAAGTCTGTTTCAATTCACCAATTCAGAATGGGCTGTAGCAGGTTAAACACTCATCTAACAAAATGGTTTAATCTCCATAGTGATTATTGTTGTCTCCAGCAATACTGCCACAGTTACATGGCTTAACCCAGCCAACTGTTCAGTTGGTTTTATGCAAATGTAAAAAAAAAAAAATCAAAAATCACACTTAATCCTATGGCAGTCATGCCACATTGGAAAACAGTGATTTTTTTCTTCTTTTTTAATGAAAGCTTTAATAATACTGAATATTTTATCTTCTTTATTTACTAATTCATGCTTCATCCAGATATTTTAAGCTGCTGAGGTGGAAACAGGGATATATCTTCAACATTTTCCTCATTTGTTCCATTTAGGACAGCATTTCTTCTGCTCCCAACAGCTGCTGCAGTCACAGGAGCATTGCAAGCTCTCAGTAAAATCTCAAAGGCCACTTTGGTCTGGATTTTTGGAGGTCCCAGGGTGTGAAACCTGAAGTTATTTATTGTGTGTGGCTAAGCAAGCAGAAAAGTTCGTTAAAAGTCTCAGGTGACACCTGGTGTGTCACTCTGCAGGGTCAGACATGAGTGTGAGCGCCCACAAAGGCAGGTGAGCAAGGAGAAATCACAACTTTCACACTTTGAGGCAGAAATCAATACAGAACAGCAGCAGGCTTGGACTGTGATGCTGTTGAGGAGCAAGAGAGCTAAGCAAGCTTTTCATAGGAGTTTCTGGGATTTTTGATCAAGATCTGGCAGGCTGGCTGGCCCTTGTGAAGCCTCACGTGGTGGCAGCTCACCAAAGCTGGGCAGGGAAGGCAGCAGCTGAGAGAACAAAGCAGGTCAAGTGCTGTGCCTCCACTAAAACCAGCACTTCAATGAGACACGACCTCACCAGAGCTTGTTTTCCTCATCTGACACTGCAAACAGCAGCCTGGAAGTGTGGAAAGGCTTTGAGAGCCACGGGGACAGAGCTGAAGGGTCATTTTGAGTCTTCTCTGTGGGAAGTGCCAAAGGGGTGATTGAACTGAGGAGCTGGCTCAGCTCTGATGGAAAACAGAGCTTTTGATGAGGAGTGTTTGCTGTTGGTTCCCTGAAAAAAAACCTGCACATCCCTCATTGTCCACTGAAAGTCACTGACAGAAAGATCCAGTTTTATGTCCCCAATAGTCACAACCAAACCTTTTTTTTCCCCACAAATTGATGAGAATTTTAAGGAATATTGCAACATAAAGAGCAACTTGGCTGGGTTTTCTTCCTCCACACTCACTACAAGTCAGCACTATAAGTCATCAATTTCTTATTTTTGGGAGTAATCAACAAGTGAATTAATCTTGAAGTCTTTTTACAGGAAGAATTTGTTTGCAAAATGAATATTAGAGAATCTTTGCCTTCAGCTTCACCAGTTCACCACATCACCAGGGTCCTACACCTCAGACACCTGAGAGTTCAGAGAGTATAGAGGTAAAAGCACTTTTCCCCTATAGCAGTGGATATACAGCTGGCCTGATGTACCCCAGAGAAGTTTAAATCAGTGTCAAAAACAGGGAGTTGTGTTTGGCCAAACCCAATCATAGAAATGGATGAGCTTGGCCATGAGGCCTAAGAAGAAACATCCCAAAATCAGGGGATTTTTGGAGGAGGAAGGTTGCCTCTGTGAGGGAGACAGCTGAAGGAACTCAGATTAACTGTGTGATGACAAGTAAATCACTGGAACTAAGTTTTGAAAGATGGCTCTGAGTACGCACCCTGTATTTTACATGTTCCCAGCTTCACGTCTGAGCTCGTATTTCAGAAGAACAGAGCAGCTGAAGCACACTAAAATTATTCCCACAGCCCTGGGAAATGCTAAATACTCCGAGAACAATCATTCCTCAGTGGCAGTTGGAATGAGAGCATGTTTTTGGCATCGATGTCAAAATCCTGTGCCTCAGTTTCTGAATCAGCACCCGCTGCACATTTCCCCAGCAAGGTTGGCATTTGTGCTCCCCAAAACTGCTGCCCAGCAGTTAGAAAAGTGATGAAAACCAAACCATTCCACACTTGGGCTTCCATCACAACCTCCACAAGCTCTGGAGGCAGAGATTAGAGTAAGCATGTGTTAATTTTATGGGCCCTGTCCCTCAGTTCAGTGAGGGGAGCAGAAGGCCAGAGTGAAATACGGCGCAGGCACAGGGTGCTGTGTGTGTAGTGCTGACAGTAATGCTGACAGAAACGAGTCCTGCAACTCTGCAGGCTCCCAGGGCTTCTCTGAAGCATTAAATTATTTTAATTTCACTAATATATAATGCACCACCAGAAGTTTATCATTGTAAGAACTCCGGTGACTCCACGTTTTTGTTTCAGCAAGGATGGTGGTTTAAGTCAAACAGAACCAGTAATTTACTCAGGTTTTTTTATGTGAAAGAAGGTTGTTAAACCTTGCTTAATACTGACTGACTGAAGAGTATTAGCAGCTGACAGCTGAGGTGCAGGGCTATTAGAATTTGGGTATTTCTAGACTGCAACAGCTCAGGGGTTTATTATAAAACACTGAGAAAAGTTAGAAATGAAGTAGAAGATTGACAGGTTTATTTTTTCTTTTTCATTTTTTTTTTTAAACTGGGCACTGCATTAAGAAAAGAATTAAAAAAAAAGAAAACCAAGGTTTTGGAAAGGTCTGGCTTTGCCCTGATTTATTCCCGAATTTACTGCAAGTTTTAGCCTGCTGATGGTAATTTTGTAAATTAATTTTTCAGCTGCCAAACTGTGCTCAGCCCCAGGTGCTGGTGGCACTGGGCAGCTCTTGGGGGGTGGGCATTGGGCTGGGCAGTGGCACACCCCTGTGTGCCCAGCCCGTGTCCCAGCAGCTGCTGGCAGAGAATGACAAATCCCAGAATCACAGACTCTGTGTCACTAGAGGGTGTCACAGCCATGGGAAGCAGCACAAGGTTCTCACAACCCAGGCTCAAACCAAGCTCAATGAACAGCTGAAATAGTTTTTGCTTGCCAAACGCACACCCTTCAGACCCAGCCGTGGTGATTTTTCTCTGCTGAGGCTCCAGTCAGATACTGCACCTTTCCCTGTTCCACCAGGCACTGAAAGCTGCTCTTGATAATCCTATTAAGGGCTTCTGTGTTTATTACCTGTAATTAAGCGTTGCCATTTACAGTGCAAAGTATACAAGACAATAAAAGAGTTAGAAAGTGCTTAAATCCTCTCTTAAACCTCCAGCCTCTGACAAAAGGGAAAGCATTTGGGTTTTCCTCCCTTATATATTTCAGTCTCACGAACATAAGACTCTTAAATGGATTTAACAAAGCCTAACATAAAACCAGGTAGCAAAGCCCTGAGCTGCTGGCCAGACAGCGATTGAAGATGATTTTCTTTCTTGCTTCCTTTGACTTCACAGGGGACATCAAGATGGATCCAAACAACACAGGCAGACACCACATCTATCAGAGAGTTCTCAGTATTCATGAGCATTTTCTTCCCCCGTTCCAGTTTGTGGATTGCTTATTAGCTTTGCTGACATAAACACAGTGGTGGAGGGGGGGTGTTTTTGCTGTTTGGTTAAGTGAATAGCCTGGGTGGAAAAACAACACTATAATTAAAACAAAACAGGACATGTATGTGTTGTAAACAAAAGGACTGGTGATCTTCTTCACACCAATCTTCACTGAGCTGCCATCTGTTCATTATAACGAGCTTATATTTCTTGAGTGCTTGCCGTCGTTTTAATTTCTGGTTAAGTCTGAACAAAATGAAGGGAAACTAATTTCTGCTCACTCATGAAATTGTTTCCCCATGAGACAGATATTCTTCTAACCCCATTCTGCCTGCCACAGCCACTCTGAGGTTCATAAAACCACAATAAGTTTGGGTTGGAGGGACATTAAAGATCACCCAGTGCCACTCCCTGCCATGGGCAGAGACACCTCCCACTGTCCCAGGCTGCTCCCAGCCCCAATGTCCAGCCTGGCCTTGGGCACTGCCAGGGATCCAGGGGCAGCCACAGCTGCTCTGGGCACCCTGTGCCAGAGCCACCCCACCCTCCCAAGGAACAATTTTCTCCTAATATCCCTTCTAAACCTACACTTTTTCAATAGACTTGTTCCGTTTAATTAGGAACAGTTACTGCCAAAGGTACCTTTAAAGTGATCTTCAAGGAATTCTCATTTTAATTACGCTGCTATTAGTAAATTCCTGATTTGCAGCCAAGCCTACTGTGCTCTGCATGTAGTGATGAGTGGCAGTGGCAGAGTGGGGAAGATGAGAAGTGTCTTGGTCTCTGCTTTGGTGAAGGGCATGTCCTGGTTTCCCTGGAAAGCCTTGATTTCAAACCACCTGTAGAGCTGGGCCCACTGGAAATCCTGGAGTAAAATGAAAGTGGCATTAGTGCTCCTGCTTGATCCTCACCAAAAGAGTGATAGCCATGAAGAAAGAACAGTGAATGTTGTACAGCAAAAGCATCAACAGCAAAAATCACTCTGCAAGTGCTGTTTGTCTCGTCACACCGAATTTAATTACAGTAAGGATTTAATTAGAATGTTTCTGTTATTCTACTATCTGTTTTTTCCACCTTTTTTTTCTTTTTCCACTTGACTGATCATTTTTTTGTTGCGCTGCTGTTCTCTTTATACTCTGAACCTCAAACAGCTCCATGCCCTGGGCATGACAAATACTTTTAGGCTTGATTACTTGTAATGATGGATGTCTGCATTGCAGGCAGGGATGGGCAGTGATGCCCGTTCTCCTGCTCTGCCAGCCAGGTTTCTTGCCTGGCAGCCTCACCTGCCTCATCCTTGAGCACTGAGATGTGATTAATTAATGGCTTGTTTTCTGATGGTGACTTACACCATATATTTTGCACACCAGGGTGATCTGGCAGGAGAGGAATAACTATCATTTCAGGAGAGACCCCAGTGCCATCTGTTTTTCCTGGCACCAGCGTTCCTTGGGAAGTTACAAAGGTGGAGAACCACGTATTTTCTCCTCCACTTTTCTCTAAATCATTGTCAAAGAAAAAATGATAAGTTTTGAAACACTCTGCCGCCTCCTTTCCCTCTGAGGTGACACACACAGAGGTTACACCTACTTTTCCACAGCATGATCTTACGGGTTTTTTTTGTTTGTTTTCTGACAAAATCCATATGTTCCCAGCTCAGACCATCTGTCACTCTCAATTCTTTTGCACAAAAGTTTTTGATGCATTTCTCCCCTGACTGATTTCTTTCTATAATTGCACGGAGGGGCATTTGACAGAAGGAATTTTCATCCCTCACCACCCCGAAGCAATCTACAGGCACAGGTGTCCTCCGTGACCAAAAGCTCCAGGAGTAAAGAGCTTTCAGCTCCCAAGCAGAGCAGAGTTGGGTTTTTCTAAGTTAGCTGTCTTTTGGGTTTTTTTCTTTCCTCCAAGAAATCAAAATACCCCTGGAAAACCAGCACAGCGAAGAGTTGTTTGCTCTTCCAGGATTAGGAGTTTTCTACCAAAGCCAAGTCCCAGAGAATTCAGAAACTCCAGTTATAACCACAACCATCAGGGTTTTGAAGCACCACATTCCTTAGTGAACTAAAAATAGATATAATTTTAAATTAATTTCTCATTATTTCCTGTAGAAATGGAAGATCAGAGTGTGTTTCAAACAGGAATTAAATCAGGTTTATTTTGCTTTGTACTATGGCTGTTTGGAAATAACTTTTCCATATTCCCTGTGTTTTCCAGTTTTCCTTTGAAGCAGTCACTCATGGAATTGAAAAGAATATAATTATTCTTTTAATTTTCCAAATACTATTTTTTCATTCAATACCAATAATCACATTATTTCTTTTTAAAAAACAAGTTGTAATATAATTGTTCTTACTTTTGTTAGCTTCAGTCCCTGTGGAAGTAAGAGAAATTCTTGCCTTTGAAAGATGACCTCCAAAAATGAATTAATTCTGTCCCTAAATCTTTGGGTTGGACTTTCTAGCTCTGATTTATGGCAATAAAGATTCTGTAACACAAACAAGGCAGCCAAAAAAGAAACAACACGTGACTAATTAAGAACCACTGAAGATGATGTTAGCAACCTGTCAGAATTTACAGCCCATTAATTTCAGTTATACAGTAGAACTACGTATTGCCACGCTAATAACAAATGAAATCCTCATAATTAGCATGATTTCAGTACAGGGGAAATTTAATATATCATACATGCTTCTATGTCTGGTTAGTTCTGTGTGACATTAAAAGTCCAGGGGATAATTTATGATCTCCCCTACCAAAAGCAAAGCTGGGAATTGTTGAAAGTAAACTCATGACCTGAATTTGAAACAATCTGAATTATTTATTGGGAATAATGAAAGCAGGAACGAGAGGAGTTGATTGGCTCTTTACTATCAGGTGAATTTTCTTTAGTTTGTGTTCTCAAACCAAAGCTGGCTCAGTCTCTGAATCTGTTTTACTGCTCTTGCTCCTAAATTACTCCAATTCCTGTTCATTTTAATGCAGGAGAATGGTGAATCCTCTCAATTTTTTAAAAGAATGTTCTTGTACTGCTATTACTCACAATATTGGTATTTTTAAGAGATGCCTCACCCCTGTGAGAGCTGTGCTGTCCCTCTCCCTTTGGTTATTCCACACCCTCAGCTCTCTCACCCTCTAACACAAATTTCTGTTGTGGACAGACAAATGAAATCCTCATAATGAACATGATTTCCAGCTTTGCTTTATTTTCTTTTATGTTCATGACCATTAAAATGAGGGGGGAAAAGGAATTAACAATATCACCTTGGCTTTAGATGGGCCCTTTAGCCTTGCAGCTCTTGTTAGAGTTAATGGGATTTTAGTTCCTCTACTGGAGGGTCAAATAACACCATTTACAGAGACAGGTATTTCTTTTGGAAAGGCAAAGCTTTTTTCCTTTACCATTTGCCACATCTCGACATCTGCAGGTTTGCCACGGCAGTGTGGAGGGAGGTGGGAGGAGGGGAATTAAGGTTAAAGGGGTTTAGTTGGGGACCCACAATACTGACTGTCCTAAACCAGGCAAACCCCACCCGTCCTTTACAAAGGTAAAGCAGCTCTCAGCTGAAAAGTTTCTAAACTGCATCCATCAAAGATGTGTGTGGAAAGCAGTGCTTGAGTTTCTGTCCCATTTGCATTCTCTTATCAGAAGCAGGGCCCAAGAGATGGCATTGATTTTGTTGTAGACAAAATGAGGAGTTTTGACTTGTTAGTAAACAGCAAATTTTGCTGTTTTGTTTCACTCTGCCTTGACACAAAGAGATAGAGACAATGCTTCCACTTGATGGTTGTCCCAAAGATGGGAGTGATATCCTTGTTGCTGCATGAGAATAAAGATAATGAGATAAAGGGAAGCCAGTTTGTGTTTCAAACACCACCCAGGACTCACCAGAGGCTCCAGAAAGGTGACCTGCCCTGGGTCTGAGGGTTGATATTTGGGATTTGCCAGTTGGTGAAAAAATGGTTTGAAAGGGGAGAATCACCATGGTGGGAGAAGGAAAGGAAAAGGACTGTGGCAGATTTTACTCTCAGAGAGTTCTGTTATTTCAAATTTTTCAATTCCTGCTGCAACTTGGCAATTACAGAATCCTGAGGTCATTTAGGGTGGAAAGGTCCCCTGAGATCCTCAAGTCCTGCTGTTCTCCCAGTGCTGCCAAACCCAACATTGACTCAAGTTCTCACCCAGGCTCAGAAAGGCAATGAACACATTGTGCCCCTGGTGACTCTGATGCTGCCCAATGTTAAGATAATGAAAATAAATAAATAAAACTCAGTGCTGCAGTGTCATTTAATGGCACAGCTACTGGATAATCAGGTCATGCCTTGCTTCAATAGGGTTTGGGGACAAAGATCTTCCTGAAACATGAAAAAAGAAGACTAAGCTGAAGCACAGATTTTAATGATTTTAAACAAACACGAATTACCAGAGAGTCACATTTTAAGTAAATTACTCAAACCAGAAGAAAATTGGGTTTTTCTGACCGAATTTTCTAACACTTTAACAGGAGGATGGCCTAGATCATCCCACATATCCTGTCTGGGCAGAGGTAAGGCCCTGGAGTCAATTACTAGAGCCAGGACATTATGTACTCTAATAGTCACACCAGTTCTTGCTAAATTCCTAAAGGAGGGGGAAAGACTTTCTCCTGCTTTCTCCTACTGGGATTTGTTGGGCAGTTTTTGACATGAACCCTTGCCACAGCCTGAGCTTTTTTTTTAATATCTCTAGGAGCCCCTATGCAATAAAATCATGAGTCAGAAGCACCTTCAGAACCCTCTCAAACTGCCTAAAAAGACCTAACTGTAAAATTGGCTGGAAAACCAGAACAAAAAGAAGACCACATCTTTTAAGACTCTGAATACAAAGCAGCAACAAAGTGAAGCACATCTGGAGGCTGCTAATGAGTACTGAGAGACACCTTAAAGACATGGAATGGAAATATGGTCCCCAGTCTGAGCCCCAGATCTTGCCAAGCACAGAAACAGAAACAGCAAGCACAGGAGAGCAGAGCATTAATTTGTTTTTCAGCAGTGAACAGAGAATTCTGTGGATTGTAACTGCTGCCCACCTCATTCTCAATTGACTTGTCCATTAGGAAGGGTGGAAAGATGATCTGGTTATTCCCTTTTAAAGAACAAAATGGAAAAATGCCCTCTCAGTTCTTTAAAGCCATTCTCTTTTGTTCAACCATGTCTTTACAGTCTTTTTATGTTGGGAATAACAATTATTGCTAAACTACACATTTAAAGAAACCCTTAGACTTCAGACAGACATCTACATCAAAATTCAGAGCGAGTGGTCTTCTGAACTTCCAGCAAAAGTATTTTTTATTGAGCCAAATTGTGCTGTTGGTCCCTTTGAACTGCCACTTCTGTGTTCACCATGTGCAGAGGCACTCGGGGCACATCAGGGGAAATGTGTGAAACTGCCCAAAGATGGTGTCTGATTTTCCCATTATTTTTACTCACTAACATTTCACACATTGCTCCTGTGTGTTGCAGGCTGAGGGGTTTCAACACCTTGCAGAGGGTTTTATGGTGTTCTATGAATGCAGCAGTTGCTTATTTAAGCTGCTTTAATTCCCCTTTCTATAACTAGGACTGTGCAAATGAAAGGAACTGCACTTCAGTATAAATCCCTGAATATGCCTGGGATGTTGCTCCTTCCTTCCTTCCTTCCAGGCATTGATAACTCAGATTTCCCTGTGCTCCCATCAAGCTCCAGCCCAAACTCCAATCAGACCATCCAGTAGATATTAAATGAGATCATTCAGCTTTACAGCTTAGACCTAATTAGACTGTTGGATCCTCAGAACATCCACATCGTGTTCTTTTCCTCTCTCAGAACTCCACAGAGGCTGAAGGCCTACAAGACTCCAAAGCTTTATTCACTTCCTATAAAAATTGCATGGAGAAACTGTACACTTGGTGGTTTTGCTCACTGCTGTCCTAAAGAAGAAGGTCACTCCTTATGAAGAAAATATATCAGAAGTTGTTGTTAAGGACACCCTGAAATGTCCTCCCAGAGGAAGGAGATAGAAGGGCAAGAAGAATTTTGCCACGAGATGACATTTTGGGAACATGGAGAATGATGGAATATAGCAAAAGCTTAAAAAAAAATCAATTTTTATACAGAGAGTCTGTGCTTCAAGTAACATTCCAGTAATAATCATTACATAATGGTTCAACCAGACCAGCAAAACATCTACAAGGTTTGAAAATGCAAGATCAGGAGAAAAAGATTTTAACCTCAAAGCGTTCACATTTCTCCCTTTCCAAGTCAGCAGGAAGAACAAGAACTAATTTATGTTTACAATCACTCAGTTTGATTAGAAAGTCATACTTCAACAGCTCTGAAGATGCATTTTCTGAACATCCTCTTTTCCATTCAATTAATTCCAAATGATATTTGCCCAGAAAATGTAGAGCATGTTTAACAGCAATGGAGATAATGCTAAAGCAAGCAATCCCTGCTTAAAACTCGGGCTCCCTCCTGTCAGCATCCTTGCAAGAACATTACACCTTGATTCCCTCATTAATATTGTTCTGCATTAGCCTAATGGAAGGCTCAGGGCTGTGTGAGGCAGCAGAACCCAGCACACAAACAGCATTTTCCATATGGCACATTTCCAGTGACCTTCTCCATTTTCCTCACCATAAAATCCCCGTTTTTCAGGGCTGCAGGTGAGATTCTGCCATGTCCTTAAATGCTGAGCATCCCTGTCCCCGAGTCTGAATCTTTTGGGATGAGGACAGGGCTGGGATTTAGGAGGCTGATTCTATTTTTAGTTGCACCAAGTGGCTTTTTTGGTGGGTAAGTCACATCAAATGGGACATGACTGACACAAATTGAGGAGTCACAGCTAATGCTGAGAGAACAGGTATGGATCTCTGTTTGCCTCTGCTTCCCAGGCTGCTAAAATAGAGCAAATTCAACTTTATTAGCTTAAAAAAATACAGGAAAAAATGATGAAGTTCTAGATGAAGTTGCTGAGGCTTTGGCAATCACAGCAAATGCAGGAGTCAGCATCTGACTGTGTCAGATGGGTCACACGCTAAAAATATTTATTCTCTGTCTCTGACACAGTGTCAAAAATTAATGAGGCTGGGAGGGACCTCACCAGATGATTTTGGGCCATTTTTCTATGTTTTCCACTGGATATTGAGTTGATCACGAGCAAAAATCTTAGGACTGTGCTCTTGAGAAGTGCTTGGGCTGGGCAGCAGCTTCCAGGAGCACATCCCAGCCCAGCCTTCCCTGCTGGGGAGCTCTCAGGGACATCCCCAGGAGAGGGAGAAGCTGAGAAAACACTTCAGGAGGAGAGCACGGAGAGCAAGAGGTGCCCGAAGCTGCTGAGAATGGTTCTGCCACCTCTCAGGAGTCAGAAGCCAAGCAGACAGCTCAGTTCCTGGAGTGGCTCTTAACACCTCTTCATTGCAGTGCTTCCCCTCGGAACGGATTCCTCTACACCCTGCAGAGCTTCGCTGCCTTGCCAACATTCCCAGAGTTTAGCTAAAAATAGAGCATTGTAAAAAAAACACAACAAACCCATGATTTTAACCAGAATATTTCCACTTTTTTCCTGTGAAAGGGCTTTTACTGCCCGCTGTGTGCAGCTTCCAAGTGTCCTGCAAGGCTGGGGGAACAAATCCCAGGAATAATTACCCGGCGCAATTGAGCCGTGAACGCCACCCCCACAAAGTCTGCAAGCCATGAAAATTTATGGTTTCATAATGGAATGTGGGTTCTGTTTAATGGGTAAAATACAGCCCTGCAAGGGAAACAACTGGAAATTTTCATGGCTAACAAACTTTGCAGGTGTGGTGTTTCATGCTCAGCTGCCCCATTTAATTATTTCTAGGCTGGTGGAGATCCCAGCAGAAGATGGTGAAACCAACCATCTTTGAAAATTAGGTTCTTTGCTTTGAAATTGCAAATATGGCCAGCTGAAGTGGCCCTGTTGCAGGTAGAGTTGTGCTTCAGCTGTGTGAAAGAGAAATGCCAGTAAAATTAAAATATTTTGCTTTGAGATTTTGGTGTGAATAGAAAACATGAATTTGTGAAATTGAGAAAGAGGGGAGAAGGACACTCAGATTTGATGTTCAGCCCATTTTATATGATTACAGAATATAAATCACTCTATCTACCTGCTTCATCTTGTTAAGCATTGCTGCCTCTTTAATGTTGGTGAAATCTCTCCTTTTGATGTAAATCACGGGGTTTTAGCTCTGGATAAACCTCAAACACAAACCCAATATGCCATAAAATGGGAGATATGTGAAAAAAAGTGATTGATTCAACAGCCACCAGAATTAACAGAAACCTTTCCATTGGTCTGAATCCTTTTTGGACCAGATCTTTGGGAGCAGGACCTTTTATCGTCCTGCAGTGCAAACGTTTATCAGAGCAATTTTTCATCTCTGTGCTCCAGCAGGGACTGGTCTGGAGCCTGAACTTTGTCCCTGCTCTGCCAGCAGCACAAGCTGTGCCAACACCTTCAGTTTACAGATCCCTGTCAAGCTGTCAAACCAATCAGGAATTCAAAGCACCCCAGACCTTTTAAATGCTGCCAGTGCTCTGTCAGGAAATAAATTCAAATATGAGGAAGCTTTCAGAGACAATGTCATTTCTTACAGTGAAAGGCCACGAGGAATTGTTAATTAGTGTATTCTATTATTTTTCATTTACTGAAATTATCAACCCAGCATCTTTTAAATTATGGATTCAGATTCCAGTCAGACAGGAACACTTTTATCATGGTGAGTTTCCAGACTTTCAGATAACACTTGATAACAGGGTTGTTCCTTGTGGATTAAAAGGTTCACAAGCATTCTCCAGTGGGTCTTTAAATTAGAGGAGGGAATATTGGTATGTTACAAAAAATATGTATCTGAGGGTAAATGGAAATCCATAAAGCTCAAGATCAAGGATCCTGCTAAAGCAACTTTTGAATTGGTGTAACCAGAGACTACCAAAGCCTCTCCAAGGGATTCAGAAACTTCTAAAAGTGGCCAAAACCACCTGTGGAGAGCAAAATTCCTTGTCCTCTTTCCTTCCTGGAGGGACTGAAAGCTGTGTAGATGTGGCACTTGGAGATGTGGCTTCCTGGTGGTCTTGGGAGTGCTGAGGGAACAGCTGGACTCAGTCCTAGAGGGTGTTCCAACCCAACAATTCCGTGGTTTCCTCTGTCACTGCCAGAAACTCAGGAGTGGCTCTGCCTCAATCCTACTCCAATCTCCTCGTGTGAAATCCCTCCAGCCCAGCAGAGGAGGGCTCAGGAAGAGCTTTCACAAATATTCCACGCCCTCCTGGAGTGGCAGCTCCAGAGCAGACACCAAAGCCTCTCCGTGTTCTTCAAAGCTCACACAGAAACAAAACCACCAGAACGAGCTTTCTATCAAAAAAGGACTGAAAAACTTTCTGAGATCTTGACAGAGAAGGGACCCACATCTGTGAGGAATTGGGGTTGGGCCCTCACAGGACAATTTGAAGCCCTCATAGTGAGATGCTCGTGCCCTATTTTATCAATCTGTGCTTTCCAGTATGCCAATTTTTATAAAAATAAGGTGAATGCTGAATTCTGGCTCCAGGAGATAAGGACAGCTTCTAGAACACACTGTTCTAGGTTGACAATGAAGATTTGGATAATGTAAGCAAATTTTATTTAATACAAATATCTTGAGCACAAAACTGAAGTCCTAACTTGAATTTTACTTTGAGCTACTCTGCTCACATCAGCTTCAACATTTGAACAGATACTTGTCTGAACAGCCATTAGAAAATAACAACTAGGAAAGTGAAAATAAAACAAATTGCCATAGTAAAGCCAAGGTGAATGTTTCCCTCTTCCAGCTGCACTCTCCCTGTCTGAAATACTGCAGAGTGATATTTTCTATATTTGCTGCCACTCCCAACTCCAGTGGTAATTCCTTTTCAGGATTTTGATGATATAATGTGATCCTGTGATGGAGAAAATGGTGAATTAACCCCTCTGGAGCAAATCACATCAGAAAGTGTTAAACTTTCCCACATGGAACTTGTTTCTCCAGGATGTTGGGCTGGAGTTTGGAGCTGTTTATAACACTGGGACACAAAATTGGATACAGCTCCTTGGGAGCCTTGCAAAATCCAGGGATTAAAAATGAGTGCAAGACTCCAAGGATGAAATATTGACAGCACTGGGGTCATTTGGAATCCTGGATCAAGATTCCACCCATGAATCTTCAGCAGTTTTTGGAATTATCACAAATAAGGACCATGCCTGATATTACAAAAAGTGATTAAGGAATCTCAAAATATGTCAATGGAATCTCTTTCACTGGAAATTTGTCTACTGCAACGAAAGATCTTGTTTATGTAGAAAAAGTGGCCCCTTCCCACTGTTCAGGAATCACTGCAAGTCCAAAAAAAACAAAGACCCTGTGGAATTCCTGCTCTGCAATCCCTGCTGATGTCATTCCTTTAGGATGTGTTGGATGTTGGCACCTCACAGGCTCAGCCACAGTCACCAAACACCTTCCTGAGGATTGAATTTTAATTTTTTTAAAAATAAAACAAGCAATTTCTTGGTTGTTCTCATTCCTTCTCCTCACCCCGAGCTCTGGAAGTTTTAGGAATTAGAAGTTTTGCATAACTCTCATCACATTAATGTTGATTCTGGAAAAATTACCAAGAGCCCGCAGTAAAGCCCTGAGCCAGTGGTTCCCACCAGCACGAACCCAAGGTCTCCCAGCACTGTTTTCCTGTAATTTTGTCAGGATTCAGATCTGTCAGTGCCTCCACTACTCTGTCCTGAGAAATAAAAGCAAATATCATTCTAAAAACTCCTTTATTCAGTGCTAGGACTGCGCAGAAAGACTTTCTTTCCCTGGTTAAAACCTTCTCTTACTTCCCTGGAGAGCAATTCCACAGGGCCACGGTACAGGAAAGGAATTATTCTGTATTAGCATAAGGACAGACATTGCTTTAAATCCATCAAAACACTCAATTCTCCACAACTGTGTGAGATAAAATAAAGCCTCCTATTTATTTTTATTCCTTGAATCACAGGCTGGAAGTTTTCTTTCAGTTAAAGAATCCATTACCTCCCCCCTGCCTGTTCCTCCTGCTGGGCTGTGTTGCTTCTTTCTTGCTGGGGGTTTTCTCCAGCATAAAAATAATGGCATTATTTACAAAAATGTAAACTTTTCGTGGGAAATGCATTATTTGTAAAGCAGATTTTGCCTGAGCCATCAAAGTAGCAGCAGGAAGAGCTCACTTGAGCTAGACACAATCATGTTTTCTTACTTGATAGAAACATTGTTTGAAAACACGTTTGGGTTTTTTTGCTTAGTTTGGTGTTTATTTGTTTGCTTGGTTTTTTGCCACAGATTAGTGGGAGTACTTTTATTTAAATACTAAAGTCAATAAGGGGCAACTCCTACTTTCTGGAAATATTTCTCTTTCCAAGTCTGCACTTCTCAGCTGTATTGCAATGAAAGAGTTGGGCACAATAATTTGAAAAAAGAAGCAGTAAACACTCAATGCAGTAATTAGAGAAGCAATTCTGTCCAAAATCTTTCCATTAGATTATTCCTTCTTTGTTGCTCAGCTTTATCCCATCCCTTCCTGCAAACACAGGCTGCTCATCTTGCTTTTTGACAGAACTGCAGAAATTTCAAGCTGCTTCATTTTAATAAATGCTTAATAAATAAAGCAGTCCATCAGAGCTTTCCCAGGATCTCAGGGTGTGCGACAAAGGAAGGCAGGATAACGACTGAACACAGCTGCCAAGAGCTAAACTGGATTTTGTAATCATTAGATTATTCACTTAGCTCCAAAAATGTCTATTTCTGAACAGCTTTTCAGGATCCCCAAAGAGTTGAAAAGTCAAAGTCCCCAAAGTCAAGAAAAGCTCTGACTACCACTCTAGGAGGGGTTTTACCTCCTTTAATAATTATTAATTAACTGTTTTCCACAAGAAATATCAAAATAAGACATGTTTGAGCTAAAAGCCAGCGACTGATTTTATCAGCTGTGCCTGAAGCAGGGAGCTGAGCTCAGTGATTTTATTAGTGGGGAATAATGTTGGAATATGATGTGATCAGCTGCAGCTTCCCTGAGTTACTCCAGTGTCAAACACATCCTAAGAAACAGAAAGCCCTGGAGAGCCTCGTTATAAATTAATCCATGGGAGTTGGCATTCTGAATTCTGGGAATTCTGCACAGAATCCCCAGCCTGAGGGTGGCTCTTGGTGCTGATGGTGTTGGATGGAGCCTCCCTCCCTCTTCCCAATGGGATGAGGCACAAGGAATCAATCCTGGACTCATTTGGGACATGCCACAGGCACCTCCAGCCAGGCTGGGGAGTGTATCCTAAATAAAATGCCCTGTGGGATCCCCTATTCCCATTTTGTGGGGGTGCCTTTTGTGCCTCTTATGGTCTGCAGACAAAAACCCCAACTAAACTCAGGCCACAGAGAACTGGACTTGATTGGGCTCAAGATTAAAACGGCAAATTGTGCTCCCCTTCTCATGTTTGCAAATCTATTTCAGAGCAGCTGAGTAGAGGAATATGCAGGTGTGATATAATTTTAATTATTTCCTGTAATTATGGGCAGAGAGCACAAATGAAGCTATTCAACGTCTTTTATTTAATGTCTTTGAAGACAAAGATTGTACTTCTGGTCCCTCTTGCTACAGCATCTGTGCTTCAGAGGAGAAACCCTTAAAATAGCGTATTGTATAATATTTTGTTTGTTTTTAATTTGGAGCGATCAAAGTTGTGGTTTTTCTGTGTCCTTGATGCAAAAATATGTGTTTAAATATATATATATATATACACACACAGAGATATCTCTATGTATTCTTTGAAATCAACGGAACAGGAACGTCCCTGGGATTCAGCCCCTTTGCCATCTCCACCAGCACAATGTTTTGGGCTGCTGGAATGAGTCTTTCCTTGGCTGCTTTTCCAAATGAAGGAAGGAAATGCTGATTAAAATACTGCACCATTCCCTCTCTTGAAGATCTCTTGTAATATCTCATGCTATAAAAGAATCACACAGTTGTCTGTAGTAAAACTTGTTCCCTCTCAATGAATTCCAGTCAAAGCACTTGGTTGAAAAATGCAAAAACTCCAAATTAAAAACGAGCGCGATGAATTCTCTCCAACCCTCTCAGCTTCGGCGAGGTTTTGCCAAAAGCATCTTTGCTTTAGGATTCCAGCAGTGACATCAGAGCTGGGGAGAAGGTGCAGATTCCCTTTTAGTGAGATTAAAACGAGGTTTATTTACTTTAGATTAACGCTGTGAGTCATTGTCCTTCTTAACGATTCAGGTTTGACTCGCCCGAGGTGACCCGAGGCGAACCCCCGGCCCAGCCCTGTTTATGCAATAATTAATCTCACGAGTGACAGCCCAGCCTAACAGGCTTACACAGGGATAACGTTTTAATTTGCTAAAATATTTTTAAGCAGGATTCATGCAGCCAGCACTTCAATATTCAGCTAAAAATACCGGGAGGGAGCAGCGGAGGGGGTTCTGCACGGCCAGGTCTGGGGCCAGGTGCCATCCCAGGAGGTGTGCAGCAGAATTTGGGATGTCCAGGAGGCCAGGGAAGCTCTGTCCTGATCCCTCCAGGGCGGAAGAAAACAAGGAACCTACGGCAGGTGAACCTTTCAGAGCCATTCACCCTGAAACTGATGGGAACTTAATCTGAATTAAGTGCTGAATTAAGCTAGACTTTGCTGCCTCACCTGTACCTGTGCTGGAGACGGGATGGAATTCGGGGGCAAAGGAAATAACGTCAGGCTTGTCCCTCATTCAGCCCCACTCCAGAAGTGCTTTTAGGGACAACGACGACGATTTTAATCTATTAAAACCTTTTAGAGCATCCCTCTGGCAACAAGCTCTGCACACACCGCGGTCGTCACCAACGTCACAAAAATTCAGCAATCACAACACACCGAGAGCAACGTCAAAAAAACAAACATAAAAGGGCACATGGTGCTATCTACTCTCATCTTTTCTAATTAAACCCCTCAATTATCAAAATATTGAACTATTCTACAGAACATACTAAAACTCAGATTTCCAACTCCTTTCCCCCAGAGTTCGACTCTGTTGTAATGCAGATTCTGCATGGCTCTGGCTGTAAAGCACCTTCCATCCCCAAAAGATTCGCACTTAATCACCACTTAAACACCCCCCATCGCAGGTGAAATGGAGCCAGAAAAGCAACCCAAAACCTCACAGCCCGCTTCTCCAGCAGATTCCCACACAAATAAACCCAGGGGGATCGGCACGAGTAGAGCGCAGGTGATTTGGGAGCCTCGCGGCGTCTTTAAGTATATTCGAATATAAAATTCTTGCGAAACAAAACGCTGTTGGTTTTTAACCTCCGCAGCTGAATAGATTAGGGGGGGCAGATGCATTATTGATTTAATCACAGCCACGAGAATAAAAGCGCCTCGTATCTCGCTCCATTAGGATTTTATATTGCAATATTCAGCTGCAGTTCGCCATCTCGGGATAAAAACACACTTGGCACAAGCAAAGGTCACTTCCATCGAACCTGGCGGAGTAATTACAGCCTGCGGAATACCAAATGTTCCTTAGGGATGCTTCACTTGAGGAAAAGCTGAATTAGCTGGGAAATCCCAGCAGCAAACCCGGGCTGGCTCTTGGGGGCGATGCCTTTGAGCAGGACGGGTCCAGGATGGGAAATGAGACAGCTCCAGCTGGAAACTTTGCTTTAAGCCAAATTAAAAGTGCAGACCAAAAGGCTTAGATGCATTTTTAAGCGTGCATTACCTTTTTTTTTTTTCCACGCCCGGCTGCTCACGAGTTCCCACGCTGATCTTCCTTGGGTCATTTTTCTTTAAATAAAGTTCTCCAGCATCCATCGCCTGATTCCAGCGCTGCAACTTCCCGAGGAAAAGGAAAAAAAACCCAAACGAAAACCAAAACATAAACAAAAAACATAAAATAAACAAACAAAAAATCCCCCAAAACTTGGAACACTTAAACTCATCAATGGGAAAGGAACTGGGAGAGGAGCGCACCCATTACCGCATCATCAGGATGGGTTTTCCCAGGGGGAAATGCTTTCCCAGGGGAAAAAAAACCCTCTTAAAGTTCCCTGGGCAACTTTAGGCCACTCCTCTCACTTAATTATGGGAGTATCAGCCTAATGGTGTTAATTAATGTTAGCCCCATTCTAATCAATATCTGAAATAAAACTGATAATGAAGGTGAAAGTTTTCCTTGAGGGATTTTGTGATTACTGATCACTAAAATCGGGGATGGGTTAGGGGTTGTCAGCGGTCCGTGGGCATCCAGGACTCCTATAGCCCAGCCTTACATTGGGAACTTGGTTTTTTCCTCACCAGGATGTGAGCAATTAATGAGAATTAAAGCTCTAATTGTGATAACGCACAAAATTGTCCCCGGAGTGAGGAGTTCAGCCTCCTTGTCCCACTCGGAGCAGGCAGGGCCAGCTGTCCCCTCCCTGAGTGAAGGAGCAGCACGTGGGTGCTGATTAAACCTTGCTGAGGATGGTTTGCAGGAAATGTTTGTTAAACAAACACCTCTGAAGTGCTGCCCTTCAGAGAACAGTCAGTCCAGGCTCTAATCTCCGCTCTGGGTGGGTGACACAAACACAAACCTCTCGAGCTGGCAGCAGAGATGGGTTTATCCAAAATCTCTGCAGGACTTGCTGCCCACAGTAAAATACTGAGCTGTTGGTATTGTGGAGTGTAGGTATTTTCTCTGAACAAAATAACTATTTATTTGTTAATTATGAGTTATTATAATAGCCATGAATTCTATTAACAGATGTGCTTTCTAATTCTCTGAGCCCCTCACAAATTGTTCAGTCACTGAGTTTCAGTTCTGATCCCTCCCAACGCTCAAACTTCATTTTTTATAGAATCACAGAATGGCTTGGGTTGGAGGGGACCTTAAAGCCCACCCAGTGCCACCCCTGCCATGACAGGGACACCTCCCACTGTCCCAGGCTGCTCCAAGCCCCAGTGTCCAGCCTGGCCTTGGGCACTGCCAGGGATCCAGGGGCAGCCCCAGCTGCTCTGGGCACCCTGTGCCAGGGCCTGCCCATCCTCTGAGTAAAGATTTTCTGCCCAAAATCTGATTTAAATCTTCCCTCTATCACTTTAAAACCACTGCCCTCGTCCTTTCACTGTATTACTTTATAATATAATAAATATATATATGTATATGTATATTTGTTATATTATTATTACTGCATATGTAATTANATAATATATATGTAATAATAATAATACAGTAATATATATAAAACAAGATAGATCCATGTTTAATTAAAGAAATTAAGACTCTACAGCTGCTGGTTCCCACGAAGTCTCCTGAGGCCAGATTGTCCCCTCCCAAATCCAAGTGGCTCTGCAGGTGGGGGTTTCACCTCTGCAAGCCCACCTGGAGGGCACAAACCCTGCCCAGGGTGGTTTTATCTCCCCAGAGCTGGTGCTTTATCTCTCTTTGTGCAGCATCCAGCAGCCAGGGACATTCCTGGGCAGGACCTTGAAATGCAGCAGAGATGTCCCAGCTGGAGGCCAGGCTGGGAAGAAGGAGAACACACACTCAAACTGATTTTTTGGGGTTTTAAGTGAAGGGATATGTGTGAAAAGCATTTGATGTAAAGGAAAAATGGAATTGTGCAGCACAGAAAAGTGGGATTGTGCAGCATAGAAAATGTATACATTTTTATGTATACAAAGCAATTGTACAAGTGCCTTGTATACATAAAAATAATGAATTTTAATAGCAAAAACTATAAAACCCAATAAAAGTATGAAACTATGAAAATTTTGAGCTATGACTGTATAAAAACTCATTTTTGTAGCACCAATGACACCAAGGCTCAATCCTACTGATGATTTCCACAAAGGGAGGTTTAGTGATGCAGCATCTCACTGGGAGCCAGCAAATTGCTAAAGAAGCCTGACCTTGCTGCCACCAGCACCTCTGGAAAGGAGGAGCCTGAATTTCCCTTCCAAAAGCTCCCTGCTCTTCACCTGGTGCTCCATTCAGTGAGCAGGTTCAGATAATATCCTAAACTGCTTCATTTAGCAAGCTCATGGCATATTAATTAAGACTTGTGGTGAGTTTTTCCCCTTTGAAGAGCCTGAGTTGCATGAATTAAATCTGTGAAACTCAAATTTCCCTGAGCTTTTCCCCCCAGCTCCCAGCTTGGTGTGCCCCTAAACCCTTGGTGACAGCTCCTGCCCCTCTGACTGAGCATCTTGGGGTGCCCAGCCTGCAGTGGCAGCTCTTGGAGAGCTGTGGGGTTTATGAGCCATGGGAATGCAGTTCCCAGCTTTGGAAAGGGGGCAGAGGAGTGGGGAGTCCACTGCCCATGGCAGGGTAATCACAGCCTTGGACAGAGCTCTTGCTGCCACAGCCAGAAATTCAGATTATCCAACTGCTCCCCAGCCCTGGAGTGACACTGGGGATGGGCAGGAGGCACAGAACTGGCTCAGGAGCCAGGACCCAGATGGCTCCTGCTGCTCTGTTCAGCAAATCCCTGTTTTTTCATTTCAGGGGTTGGCAAATCCAGGTCGGTGTGTACTCCACCCCCTGCACCACAGCACCAGAGGATGGGGGCTAGAAAACACAACCAGTAACATCACAAAGCTCATTTCGGGGTTAATTTGGGTTTGGGGTTTGTTTGTTGTGGTTTTCTTTCTTGTAAAAGCTCACTTGTTTAGTTGTACATGAATCATTTATGAGCTCCACAAAGTAGGCAGGCAATATTCAAACCTCTGAGTCTGCTGCAAATTTGGGCCCCAGTGGAATGTTGGGAATGGCTTGGCCAGGGCCACTGGCTCTTGGAAACCCTCACAGCTACAGCTCAGTTTGGATCTGAGTGTCCTTTAAATACTTCACTGGAGGAGGCAAAGCAGGGATGCATAAAAACAAATGGAGTCTCTACAAATATATTTCAGTCTGTGATTGAATTTTTGAGTTTCTCAGGCCCTGGAGTGGTGAGTGAGAGGACAGGAGCAGCAAATCCACGTGGATGCGCTCTGCTGTGTCTGGAGCTGCTTTTCCAGGAAGGGATGAGCAGGTCAGGGAGCTCCAGATCTCAGTCAGAGACTGCCTTGGCAGATCAGAAGTTAAAAACATCCCAAAGTGAGAATCCGCAATTCAAGGAACAGGTAAAAATCCTGAATGGATGGGAACTCTGAATTCCATAGGTTAAAGGTGGTGGATTTGTGCATAGGGAGTCAGAGCTCCGAGCCAAGCTGATACCTTGGAAAAATTGCTCACAGAATTCTTGGTACAAAAATCCCAGCTCCTCTAAGAGGAATTGTGCCAGCAAATTTTCCAAGGTACAATTCCTATCACAAGATTTTTGTACCAAGAATTCTGTGAGCAATTTTCAAGCTATCAGAGCTTGTCCCTGCTGTGTTTGTACCTCTGTGTGCAAATCCTGTACCCATGGTGAGGGGCTCCCAGGGTCCCCATCCTGATTAATTACCTCATTAATTACCCCACACTGGAGAGGGCAGTGATGAGCTTTTGGGAAGCTGACAGTTCATCCATTTCCTTGGTCCCAAGCACTCTTACCCAGCCTGAGACACCAAATTAATCTGCATAAACCATCCCCTCTTGTGGCCACAATTCCATCACCCTAAGAAAGAGAACCCTGATAGAGAGCAGTTAATCCTACAGCCTTTCCCCTCCCGAGGCCTCTCCCAGACAATTCCAGCTCCATCCTTATTAATCCTGGATCCCTCTGCTGGGAAATGTCTTCATTTCCATATCAGCACTGCCACAAGGAGTGATAGAATGTCAGGATTTTCCTCCTTCCCCTGCATGGGGAAAAATAATAAATGTGGCAAAGAATTCCCTTCTCTTGTTTTCTTCTTGTCCACTTTATGGCCTCCATGAGAATTGCTGCCTGCTACATGGAAAAATGAAATAATTTACAAAAAAGAAAAAAAAAAAAGGGCAGGATCCTCACTGTGTGTCGTTGTAGTCCTTCTTTGGAATGTGTTTCTCTGGAGTAAAATCAGGTTTTGAGCTCAGAGTAATAGCAAGAGCATCTCTCTGTGGTGGACTGAGGTGCTGGATGCTGTTGTGACAAAAAGGATCAGGTAAAATGAGACGTTTGGGGTTTCTTACAACCTCCCTTTTGGCCTCCAGAGCTGCAAATTAAAAATATTTTAATTTTGGAGTGGTGCAGTGCCCACACTCTGGGGATGTGGCTGAGACTCTCCTGCCTCACAGTTACAGCATTAATTGAGTTCCCTAAATTGTCCCAGTGGGTTCAAAGCAGAGCTGGGTTTGTCTCTGCCTTCTGCTCCCCAGCACTGTCGTTGTGTCACCCACACTGTCCCCAGGACAGAATTAGAGGGACACACACCCATGGACAGGGGGGCTGAATACACTTGTCCCTGCAAGGTGATTTTAAATAAAACTGCTAGAAATACAGATTCATTAAATAAATTAAAAAAAAAAAATACAGTTTCATTCCTTAGAAAGGAATACTTAATGGGAAGGAAACAATAAGTCAAACATGATGTTTTTTATATAATTTTGAGGGAATTGGGGGATGTAAAAGGGAGGGAATGTATAAAATGAGTTGTAGACTCCTTGCAGAATATCCAGCAGCTCCCCTGTAGTGTCCCCTTGTTTTCACTGAAGGGTTAAAAGGAAATGCAGTGTTTTTCTTATCCCTGGGTACGTGGTGATTGATCAGAACAATTCCTCATGCATGAACAGAATCCTCTGGATAAACTCACTTCAGACACTGAGGGCTATGAATGTGCTACAGACCAAACATTCATGTTTCACTTGGATTATTTAAACTCATATTCACCAGGGTCTAAAAACACTTGTCTGAAAGCAAGGAAAGTGGTTAAAAATTAAATGCATTTCTGAGAGAGTCATGTCTAGGTATGTTTTAGTGACAGGAGAACATTCCAATACACAATACATTAGAAATTGAGTAAAATAAGAAGGAAGAAAGTGATAAAGGACAAAAAATGCCAGTTCATGTGCATCTATAAGTGTGTTTGCATCCAAGGAAGGTCTGGCTTGTGCAAAAATCCAGGTGCTGCTCTGTGTTGTGTTCTCTTCCCCAAAAGAGAGCAGTACCCGGAATTTCACCCATGGGCCGTTCTCCCTCTGTGCATTTAATGAGATCAGGTCAGGTCAGACCTGCCATCCCCAAAAAATCATGTTACCAGTTGTACATGTATTTATGTCTTCATTTAAAATGGATTCTCTGACCCTTCAGTATTTTGCAGCTCTCAGCAGCTCCAGGCAGGAGCAGGGACTGGGCAGGGCTGGAGTTCAGTCACGACCAGGAGGATGGAGCTGAAGCCTGCCCCAGGTGAGGAATTCTCCTGTCTTTAATCTGAACTGGGATCTGGACTCTCTTGAAGTTGCTCAGCTCTTTATCCATATTGAAATTCATACTTATTTTATTTCATTATGATGATTTTCCTTTCTGAGGAGATTGGTCCGGACTAGGGATGGAAAGAGTGGCAAGAAGCTGTGTCAGCACAGGCAGAGGAGAAGGCATCTCAATTCCCAGCGAGTTTTAGCCAGAGGCTTCCCATCTTCCTGTCCTTTCCCAAGTCCCCAATTAGCATATTCATTAACCGTGAGGTGCTGACTGCGGTGCTCCCATGCTGGGCAAGAAATCGGGGAGCTGCAGCTCAGCTGAGCTTGGATTAGACTGTAAATTAAAACCTCGGGCCACTCTTTGAAAAATTCCTGGAGGTTGAACTCTCTCTGAGGTGATTTGCTGTTATTTTGTGTCGTGGGTGTGCCCGAGATGCCATGGCCCTGGAGTCGATGTGCAGAATGTGGGACCTCTCTTCTTCCAATAAACCTGCAGCCTGAACCCCAGCCAGGGGCATCCTGCTGGTCTCCTCAGCAGCAGATCAGGGAGTGGAAGCTGATTTTGGGAGGATCAGGCTGGAAGATGGGATTCCCAAGCCAGGGAGAGACACAGCTGCTGAGCTCCAGGCAGCAGAGTAGAACTCTTTCAGCTGGGCCTTCTGCTCTGCTTGTTCATTTCTGGGTGCATGAAGAGCTCCTGAAACTTTTGGTCCTCGTGGCACCAAAACACTGTAGAATAAACCAGAATAATGGAGCAGAATAGGCACAGAAAAATCCCAAATCTCAGGGATCCCTCTGGTCTGGGATGGCATGAAAGGAATGGAATAGTGTGACAGCCACTCTGAGCATGTCACCACTGGGATTATGCACCTCCTCTTGAACATGGGAGAAGGGAGATGTTGTGCTGGCTCAGAGCTGGGATAACTTTTCCCAGGGATATAAAATGAGGAGTAGCACAGCAGCAAACCCACCCCTGCTCCCTCCAGGGTGTTCTCCCAACTGGAGACCACCACATCCCCCTGGAAGAACTCCTAGCTCAGCCTTGCCCTTGAGATGAAGGTTCAGCCTCCCTGCAGGACATGGCCTGGCAAAATTAATTGAAGTGTTTGATGAGATGATTCATTTGCTGGTTTTCGACAAACGAGCTCGGCCAAACGCAGTGACTCTGTGAGGAACCATAACCTAATTAATCCCATTTGAAAATAGAACAGAGCAATTTAAAATCACACTCATTGCCTCTGTAAACACTGACCACAATTAACAGGGCACTCTTCACAGTTATGGATAAATGGGGAGATATCCAGGCAGTTGTGGTGCTCAGTAACTTCCATCTTTCCAGTGATCCTGAATTAGTGCCCTTTGGAGAACCGCTGGAGAAATTCCAATTAGGAAATAATCAAGAGCCTCAGTAATGTGTACATATGGTAATATGGAATGTGTTACACAATTAAGTCAATGTTAGCTCAAGGAAAACCTTTGGAAATCATTCACTGCTCATGCAGTGCCAGACTGTAGGACCTCACAGCCCCACATCCAACCCTGGACCTTCATGGCACAAAATTCATTTGGATTTACACAACTTCCTGCTTAATATGAAAGGAGAAACTTCATTTTTCTTCACCTAATTTTTAAAATATTTTTTAAACCCAAATCAGATATAAATCCCCAGCTCTCAGCTGGATCTCCATGTAAAAGCTGGCTAGAACCCTGGTAGCATGTGGAGGGGAAGCCAGGACCCCGAGTGCAGGTCCTCAGTGTCCCCCGGGTGGGGAGAGGTGGCAGAGGGACACCAGGGATGGGCTGTGCATTCCCCAGGTTTTCATCAGCCCTTCTGACAGCCTGAGAGTGGAAAATACAGATTTTGGGGCAGAAAAAGCCATTTTGAAGGAAGGATGAAAACAGAGTGAGACAATGCCATACTACAGTGATCTTCCCTTGAGCCACAGGCAAATGTTCTGTCTAATCTTCAAATTTTCCTGACTGATTTGAAAAATAAATTTCATTCCAGAGCTGTGGTTTTTTTTTTTTCCCCCTCTCTTTCAGCTGCAGAGATTTTGTGATTTGTACTAACCTTGAAGATACAAAACAAAATATGTGCTAATGATATTCCTCTCTCCCAGCTGGTGTTGGCAACTCTTTTACTGCTCCACAGGACAAGTGCAAGTACAAATGCAAATACCAGAACCTTGTTGAGAGCAGAGTGTCCCACATTTCAGTGGAACCATTGGAACTACAAGACATGTAATAAAACAGTTTCTGCTCTGAATGAGTAATTGAGCTGCTTCTGTGGGGAGGCCTTTAAAGAACCATGTGGCAGAATGTTTTTTAAGGCACTTATGAAAGCCATCCCACCTGGAAACCATCCCACACACAGAGCCCACGTTGCTCTTCCTCTCAGCTTGCTTTAATTGCTCCTTCCATGGCTGTACCTCGGCTGAATGGGGAGGAAATTCAGCAGGAGACATGAAAATCTGTAATTATTTTTAAGGTAGAGCAAGATTCCAAAATCAGAAAGCTCCATGGAAGTCGCTGGGCAGGTTTTTTTGTTTGAGAATTCCGTTCATATAGCGAAATTCCTTCTGAGGAGATCAAAAAGAATCTCAGAACACTTTTATGCTTGGGCCTTGAATTAAATGATGGAACTCTTGAAAAGCTCACTGCCACACCCCTCACCTCACCATCCCAAAATATTCCTCCTTAGGCAGGAAATATCCCTCAACCATCTGCTGCAAGTCACAGAGACCACAGCAGAGAGGAGTTTTTACATCCAGAAGACACTTTTAAATTAAAAAAATATGTATATATATAAAATCAGTCTTTCTCCTTGGGATGTAATAGAGAACAAAGCCACCAGCAACAAGCACTAATTGTACTAATTGTACAAGCATTAATATTACTAATGCTAATAAAAAAAGTAATAATAATAATAATAATGGTATTTTTGAGAGTATTTGTGACATATCAACGTTTCCCAGTGTGAGAGGTTTGTCAGGAAAATCCAACCAGCTGGAAGTTCAGCACCAGTTTCCTGGCAGGGGCTGAACACCCCTGAGAGGTGCATTAGGCAGCCTAACACAGAGTGCAATTCCCATTCCAGGGTGTAAACTGGGAGTGAGGATCAGCCTCCCTAACTCTGAGTATTTTTTATGCCAAAGTTAGAGTTAGAGGGAAGATATAAAAGCCTCCAAAGGTTTGCCTTCCTGAAATGCAGACACTCAGGTGGAGAGGGATATTTCACTGTATCCTTGGAGGATCTGTTTGCTTCCAAGGACTGCCAGAGAAACTGGAGAAATCAAGTCAGGAGGACAAATTCCACTCTTTTTTCTGGATAATATTCCTTAGAATAAGTCCTACCCACAGCATGCAGTGCTACTTTTTAATTCCAGCAAGGCAGATGTTTGCTTTACACAGGACAAAATGATGGCAGTGCCAGATTCCTGTTCCCAGGGAGCTCCAGATGAGTGTACAACCCATGTTTTGGATTCCCACATTTCCTTCAGTTCATTCATTGCTTTATTACTCAATGCCTGATTAGCAATCCTCATGCTTAATTGCCCTCTAGCTCGTATGACTTGTAAACTCTCTGGTTAACACCACATTTCCCTTCTCAGAGCAACACAATGATCTGACATCTGTGATTTACCTCATCATTATCTCTTTTTTGTTTGTGGAGAAAAGGCTGCAGAGACCAGACTTGAAATTTTCCTTTTTTTGCTAAGGCAAGCAGTGCAGAACAAGCATAAAGAGCCAGGATATATAAAGAATCAGGATATAACATTGATGTTTTGCAGGGAATCTTCTTCTATTATAGCACACAAAAAGTTTCAAGAGATGTCAGCACTCGAAACTGAAAAAAATCAGTTTTAGGAAGTGAACAGTTTCATTCTGGGTGGCAAAAGTTTTGCAGCAGCTATTTGAAACAAAAAGAGATTCTATTAATGCACAGGAATTCAGCCCATCCATTAGAAGTTTTCCTAAAGTTTACTGCTGATTTTTGGTATTTTCTTTTTGGTTTGCTCTTTTGGAATGAGCAAAGCTTGAGGTCATTTGCAGCCAAGTGCACCTGAATTTTTTCCATCCACCCAGACCTGTTTTACCCCTTTGGATTTCTGCAGCCTGTGCTGTGATTCCATTTATTAGGGAGCACAAATTTAACTCCCAGCAGCAGCAGCAGCAGACTTTGCAGGTAGATCCTTCAGCCAGGCCTCATGCTGAGTGTGGTGCTGCTCAATGTGAGTAATGACACCAGGGTTTGGGCTGCACTGGTACAGAAATCAGCCATTCTGCTGACCCTGGAGCAGCTTCATAATTCAATTACACAAGAGAAAAGTAGATCTGCAGCTGCAGAAACATGTTCTGCAAAGTCTACATTAAAAACAAACAACAAACAACTCAATAAAAACGAAACAACAAAAAAATAGAAACCCTTACACAGCAGCACAAGAACAGCCTCCCTCTTTACAAGCATTTTGTGCAGGATCCTTTCCTCCAGCACTGACACAAAAACAATAAAGATCTCATGGCTGGTTAATAGTTCTGCCTTGAGGGGAGTGGAAACAGAATTACCCAGACAAGAACAAGCCTTATGGCAAGTTCCTCTCAGGCTTATGGACTCCACAGATTGAAGTGGCTTTTGCCCTGAAATATTTTCTAAAATATTTCCATGAAGGGTTGTCAGATCAGCTCCATGCCTCATCGTTTAGAGGCAAACAGAGTCTTCCAAACACTGCTCCAGCACTGAAGCTGTGCCCAGGATGCTCAGGGCCCTCTGCTCCTGCATCCATCTCCTGCATCCTTCTTTTTATTTCCCCACCTCCCCAGCAGGCTGAGGGGCACCTCTGTAACACATCTGTTCATTGCCACTGCTCCTCTCTGTGTCTGAAGTGGGTGCAGGGGTCTGTGTTCTCACCAGAGCAGAATTATATTAGATATGAGGTGATTAAATATCTCCCAAGTTGGCTGGGGAAAACCCAGCTTTTCCTAAGCTCCCACCTGATGATGCTTCCAAGTTTATTCTGCAAGCTAGATTTTGTGATCTCCCGTTTCAGAGTTGCCAACATGGATTCTCTTTGAGTTTAAAAGCCAAATCCACTCCCTTTTTATCTTCACAACCAATGGCTTAATTAAAAAACCAACATGTGAAACCTTAGATTTTATTTTGGAGAGACTGAAGGCCATAAAATCATAGAATTGTTGCAGTAAGGTAGAAAAATCATGAAGAAAGGCTTCATAAAATCAAGCCTGCTCTGGGAATCAGTGGCTGGCCTTGTCAAAGCTAGCACTTTGCAAGTTCCCATGTGAGCAATTCATTAGTACAACAATCTATTCCTGGGTGAAAAAACAACTTACACCTGTATAAACTTGCTTTACATCGTTAGATAGAAAAATGGAAATTATCTCTCACAAACAACTGTCCCTGCACGTACACACAGAGAGTTTGAGTGACCCATCAGTACAGAATAACAACTTGTTACTCACCAATAAACTAATTAGCAAGAAAGCTACTAACCAATTGGAGTCACACACGAGGTTAAAATGGTATAAAAAGGAGGTATGTGAATAAAGAATGGCCTTTTCTCCATGAAGAAAATGAAGTCCATGTGATTTATTCCCATATCAAATCACTGAAGGTTTGGGTGACTGACAAAGAGCCACAGCACCAAGGCTGGAGTGGAGGGAGAGCTTTGTGCAGCGCTGGGTATTTATAACACCTTCCCTGTGGAAATGATTCCTTTGTTTCACTAATGAACTCGCTGGTGAAACAAATCTGTCACCAGGCCTGGTGGTTCCCAAAGCCTTCTGACATCTTCCCAGGGCAGCACAGAAAAACTGCCCCCACTGTTTCCTCACACAAAGAGCATTGTAAAGATCTTGTCTTCTGAGGAGAAAGGTCAATTTCCACACCACGTCCCCTGCAGTGCAGAACCGTGGACACTAATGTGTGGTGTAAATGTGATTTATTCCCTGGGCACGTTGTCACTTGGGGTCTGCAAAGGCATTTGGGAATTTACCTTTCCCCAGGTTTCCCTTTCACTGATGTATTTCTGGGTAACAATGTGATCAATTAAAGGCAAAGCAAAATGCTTTGTTTTCATGTCACGAGGTACATAATAAAAGAAGCCTTTGATCTTGCCCCTCTAGAGCAAATAAACTTCAAATTTGTGAAGCTCATGGATAAAATTTGAAGTTTTCAGAGAAAACAGCAGAAGGAAATGGAAGCATTTGTGCTTTTCTAGAAGCTGGTCTGATCTTGGGCAAAGGATGAAAACACAGAGGAAAGTGGTTTCGGATGGTCAGGAAATTAAGAAAATGAAGGAGCAATTCCCTGCTCCATGGGCTCCAGACCCCCTGGGCAGACTCGTTTGTGCTGCTCAGTCCCTTGGTACATGCACAGTCCATAATATCCATTTAGTATGGTACTGAGAAGGAAATGACAGATTTAGGAGGCGCTGAGATGTTTTGGTAACAGGACCACAGGAGCATCTATCTTACATAAAAGAGAAATACAACCTGTCCCTGCTGGCATTTTGCTTCTGTGTGGGTGGATATGAAGAGCAAAAACACATCCTGAAAATACAAAAATCTCTGTCCTCACTCCTTGGAGCTGCTCCTTAGTCGTGCACAGCTCCTTGTTCTACCTAATGGTAGGATGAGTCCAGCACCAGCCCCAAAAACTGCTGCCCCAAATCCTACAGGGAGGTCTCTTCCTCTCTTCAGCCCTAGATACCAGTTTTGGAAAGTGTACACATGTTTTCTCGAGTCTGAAGCCTGATTGCAGCAAGGAAATGTTTTCCCTTGAACGTTCAGCATTGGTGGGAAGAACTTTGGGTCTGTTACAGACACCCCTGAGAGTGAAGTTCAAACTTCACCCCTGAAATCCCAGGTTGCAGGAGCCCTGGGAGCCCTGGGAATGGCTTCCCTTATCCCAGGTGGCTCCAAGCCCTGTCCAGCCTGGCCTTGGACACTCCCAGGGATCCGGGGGCAGCCACAGCTTCTCTGGGCACCCTGTGCCAGGGCCTGCCTACCCTCATGGCCAAACACTTATCCCTTATAGCTGATCTAAATCAACCCTCTTATAGTTTAAAACCAATAACTCTCAGCCTACAACAGGTCCTAAAAAGTTTGTCCTCCCACCAACTAGTGCTTAAAGAAATCCCCTGGTTCCAAAGAGGTGCTTCCACAGCATCATTTGGGATGGAAAAGACCTCTAAGGCCACCTTTAAGCACCTCTTTGCTGCAGCCCTGAAGGAGCTGTCTCAGAGCCTGGAGTTCAAGCTTTGCTTGTGCACTCAGGTTTCTCTGTGCATCTGCTGAGCCTGGGTTTTTTGGGAATTTTCCTGCTCTGGTCAGTCAGGTGCAGGATCCTCTGAGCTACAAGCATGTGCACTTGTGTTATTCCTGCACTGAATCCCCGACCTTCAGGTGCTCTTTTCTTCTTGTACAGTAAGAATTCTGGCTAATGATTGGACTTGATAATCTCACAGGGCTTTTCCAACCTTAGACATTCCATGATTCCAGGGAGAACAGTGGTTCTGCTTCTCCTCCAAGGCAGAGAAGGGAGGAATAACAGAAGCTGCCATTTAGCACCTGCATTTTGTACCTGTCTGATCCTTTCTGTGTCCATGAGTCACCTGCCTCCCACCAGGTGTAATCAAAGTCCTTTCCTTTCCCCCAGCTGATTTCCTTGCTAAAAACACCCACACTTCTGCCTGTCCACTGCAAAAAAGAGCTTATTAGGATCACTCATAAAAAATAAATCTATATACAACCTACAAATAATTGAAATTTCCAGCTTTCTGGATGCATAAATCACTGTTCTACTCAGCAATCCCAACCACAGCCAGGAAAACTCCTGATCCTGAAGGACAACAAGGAAGGGAGCACAAGTTCTTATATCTTTCCTTGGTCCAGTGGGAAATATCAGGAGATGACACCAGAGGCCTTTGAAGTGTCAAATAAATGGGAATAAAGCATTTTGACTCATGGAAAAAGTGGGAATGAAATTGAAATTGTTGGAGAAGAGACATTCTCTGGGATCTAGAGATGTTCTCCAGTGAGATTTTTCATTAAGAATCCAACCTAAAGTGAAGTATTAGAAGATTTTGAAATACATCTGTAGTTTCAGGTAAGGAGTTATCATCTGAACTCTAACTGGGTCATAGTTCTTGCAAGGTAATGGAAGTTGCATCTTGGAAAATTATGTTTTCATTCCTTCTGGTTTTCTGTGAAGTGAATTGAGAATGAATTCTAAACCTGGATTTAAATGGTCCCTGAGATTGAGTACAATGTCTGTTTGCCAAGCCAGTGTGTCCCTGTTGAAAATCAGCCTTCCCAATTAATATGTATTTATTCATTGCCTTATTTATTTATTTATTGCAAGGACAACTTTCTGGAAGCTCCAGGAAAATGTTGCAGCAAATATTGCTTTACTCCTTACCTGGGCTGATGCAAAAAGAGAGACTGGAATGTAAATGCTATGCATTATTTATTATCCAAGGGTTAACTTAACAAAGAAAGAGATAAAGATATTTACATTTGCTAATTTGATACTGAAGCTGAGCTGATCACTGGGGTTCTAAAATTGCCCAAGCTCTTTTTTTTGTGTTTCCTTGGAGCTGTCACTGACATTCCCTGATTTCTCTGCCCTCTGCAGAGATCCCTCAGGAAGATTTGTCAGACCTGGATTAAATCCTGAGCAGGGAGTTGTTCCAGCAGTGCCTGAAGGACAATTAGTGATTGTAGACACAAATTATTGATACAGTTTGGGCTGGAGACCTTCCTTGTCCAGAGTAAATTTGAGGGGTCTCTGTGGTCTCTTTGTGGGCTAAGAAGGGTGTGAAACCACTGGCCAGCATTATTCAGAAGAATTAATATTGTATAATAAAGCTTTTTGAAGATATTTCTCCAGACTGAGGAAAGAATAGCACATCTTTTGTGCTGCCTGAACTATTTTGGTATAAAAAAATTATCCGGAATATTAGGATGTTTTTTTCCTGTCCAGCACTCATTTATGCACTCACTGGGCAGGGATTGCTTTTGCCTAAGTTCTCCATATTTCCACCTACAAATTTCTCTTAAATTCTTCATCTCCAAACCTTTTATTTTTCACCTGGCTGTAGCTTAGATGAATTATGATGATTTGCTTTCTTAAGTGACATTTTCCATCTGACTCTCTCCAGAGCACTTCTGTATCTTCTTCCTGAAAATTTTAAATATTTCTACTCATTCAGAGCCTTGATCTGGCCCAAATTCTTATGTGGATTTTCCTAAATCATCTACAATGATGACTTTAGGAAAGAGGAACACAGGAGATCTGGCTTGTCCCAAATAAAGGCACCCACCTGGGTGATGCTGATCCAACCTTCATGAGATGTTCCACGCTGTGGAAAAAGAGTGGTGAGGAGAGGCCTCTGTTCTGCCACAAAAATCCCTGTTTTTACTTGAAAGACCTGGAAAACAGCTTTTCCCTGTCTTCTCCCAAACTGCAGGAATTCCCCCTGACCTGCAGAGTCTCTGCTGAGTGTTAGAATTGTTAGGTATTTATTTAAGTTACTGCAGTAACTTTCATCCTTTCTTGCTTGTCACAGTAAATCAAAGTTAAAAGAGGGAGATATTGCTATGGAGAAATGATAATCTTAAAAAATGATGTTTAATAATGTGCCCTGAATTGTCCTGATGGACCTGTGGGTTTTGGAGGGGACCTGGCAGTGAAAGGTGCCTTGGCACCACCACGAGTCTGGGTGAAACCTCCATCCACAGGGGATGTGCTGGACTCACCTTTCAATTCAAATCAGATTCATTTTTCAAATCACCTGGGAACTCTCTCAGACTCCCTGGCTACATCAAAGGCAAGGCAAACCTTTATCTTCAGTGCTGCTGAACCTCAGCTGAAAAAACCTCAGTGGGCAAATGTGCAAAATTATCCCTTTATGCTCTGGGCTTGTTTCAAAAAGGTTTAAATTTCTCCTTGCATCAGTGCATTTGTTTTCTGTTGTGGGTTAACTTTTCCCCAGTTAATTCACACGAGGAGCTCTGGAATGTGGAGCTCTCCCTGTCTCAGGTTCTGCTCAGACCAGTTCTCAGCCTGTGACCCCACACAAGGATGAAAAAGGGATGAGAATTAACCCCTCTCACACTGAATTTCATTTCCAACCACAAAGAAGAACTGGGGGTACAGCCTGAGAAAAGGTTTTGTAGCTTATTTTCAATTTATTAAAAAAATACCCCAAACTCCATCAACATGACATGAAAATTTGTCTGAGCTTTTGGCAGACTTAAAAATAATAATTAAGCTTTCTCTTGGAATTGAACAGAATGTTCCTTTCAAATCCAAAATTAAACACCCTTTTCTACTGGAAAGCTTGCTTAAACATCTACAAACGAGATGAAAACACATTTAGGAAGTAAACATTGAATTAAATATTGCTTTACGGCAGGAAGTTAGGACATACCTGAGGTTTGGGGTTTACTCTTTGGGGGATTTTTTCCCCACAGTTTCTTTTGACTGAATAAACCTGGCAAAAATGAGCAATTCAATAAAAGTTTCAGATTCTAAGATATTTTGCAATGGCTCATAACAAAGGTTACATTGATCTTTGATGCTCAGGATAGAGAAGTTAACACAAAATACTGATTTTTTAAGAGAATGCTCTTAAAAAATATAAACTGTTTAATAAAAAATTGTAATTGTGGAAACCCTGCACTGAGTCCTTCATCAGTGGTATCCCAAATTTCCAGTGAACTTGGGTCTTGTTCTATCTCTTGGGGCCAGAAATCCTAAACCCCCTGATCCCCCCAAAATCCCCAGGAGCCTCTGGCCATCATGGAGTGTTGGGAGCAAGGAAATTCCTGGCAGGAGGTGAACGTGGCCCAGGACTGGGAGGGAAGATTACAGCACTCATGTTTTTCATTGGAATTGAGGTGTTCAGAAGAGATCCTGAAGCCAGGGAAATCCCCAGGTGTGGGTGGCAGGTTTAGTGGCATTAGGAACAGGCAGTGCATCACAGAGGGATTACAAAGGAAAGTGCAAACTGCACCAGCAAATTAAAAAAAAAAAAACCACAACCCAAACCAATCCCTTTCCCAGGAGCTTGGAAAAACCACTTTGGCCTGCAAGAAAATATCTGCCAAGTGACAGCATTGATCATGTGGATGCCTAGCTGCCTGATGCAGCTAAGCCCTGGGAACTGGAACAGTTAACAGCTGGACTAATTAGAGAGCCCAGTATTATTGGGATAACTGATAACCAGGGCTAAGCAAGGTTATTTTGCGAGTAATAGATTTGACTTTGCAAAGAGCAGTGGATATTTGCAGAGCTAATGAAAACTGCGCTTCCCAAATTAAAGCGCGAGCAGGCAGGGAAGGAACTGGAGTGCACCTAATTAAAAATGCATGCCGAGGCAGGGAGGCAGAGTCCAAGGGTAAACAAATGGCAGAAAGCAGATTTGTCTGCAATAAATGCAGAAGGAGGAATGAGGTGGCTCGGGGTGCCCAGTCCCAGGATGCAGTGGTGGAATCGCCATCCCTGGTGATGCCTTAGGATTTCAGCTTTTCTATTTTTCATATACTTGTAACCCTGCAGTTCTTTAGTGTGTAACTCCAAACTCCACACACAGTGGGAGCTGCTGCTTTCCCATTTTGGGCAGACACAACAATTCCTCTCCAGGCCTGGCAATCAAGGACACCTCACTGCCTCAGGCCCCAGAGATGGGAACAAAAGTGAGCTGGGGGAGCAAACTTGGGGTCAATGACTTCCTTACCTGAAGCTGGAATTGGCAGATTAACCCCCAATATGCAAATGGACCAAACTTATAAAAGTGTGAAAACCTGTGACCTGTGGTCCATTTGTGGGTGTAGCCCCTGTGGGGCTTTGTCTGCCTTAAATGTACCTGAAGCCCTTCAATAAACAGAACAGCTTTTTATTCCCTTAATTCTGTCTGGCCTCTGTTTTTAGGTAGCCCCAAAAGGCATCACTGGGAGCTCTCAGACCATGAGCAGATATGGCCCTGCCCAGCCTGGGCAGTGGGAATGGGGGGATGTGGAGGAAAGTCAGGCTTGGTGATCTTGGAGGGCTTTCCAGCCTCGGTGGTTCCATGATTTGGCCACTTCTCCTCTCTGAGCAGAACCTTGGGGCTGTGGGGCTGGCTGACCCCAAACACAGCATGGGGCATTGTACCCCTTACAGAGCTGCTCCCTAAAGGCTCTGCCTTTTCACATGCAAATGAGCTTTGAATTAAACTCATTGTCATTTCCCTGTCTAAGCCCTAGGTTGAGTTATTCTTAGACTCCTTTCTCTTGGAGGAATTATGACTTATTTATCTGAGAGAGTGCCGACCATCTCCCACCTCATCTTCGTCATCCAGCATAACCTTCACAGCTCTCCTCAGCTTTGTTGGACAAGGAATGTGTCACAGGCACAGCTGTGTGGCATCTGCCTTTCCCAGCCTGGAGTTTGGATAAACTTCACTTTGCTTTGGTGCTCTGGTTTGGTGAAGCAGGATTCCAGCTCTGGGAAAAACTCCCAAGGATTTGGCAGCTCCAGCTGCTCACACTCGGGGTTGGGGTGGTGTTTCTGGTCCTCTCATATCAGAGTTCAAAGCAAAATTCTCCTTTAATCTGCCTGAGGTTTCATTATTATTTTTATTATTTTTTATTGTCTTATCCCTCCCTGTGTTTCCAAGAGGAAAAGGAAATCATATATGAGAAGGATATATAGGATAAGGCACAGCATGAATTTTCAATATGTTATAAATTGGTTGGAAAACTAATCCAGCAACTGTATGGAGTAAAGGTTTGCTGAGCACTTGCTGGTATTTCTGGTTTAGTTATGGAAACAACTTTGATGTGATGATGGGGATTAGGAATTTGCAAAAGCAAAGCTGTTCACTTTGGATGTAGAAAAAGTAGGGACATTATATCAAATAATGAATGGCTGAGAGAGGTTCTCACCACCTCAGATCGTGCAAATGAGGGATCATTGAACATTATCCACTTTAACCCAAGTGGATAAAAAGGAGCTGTTTTCATGGAGTGCCTGATTAGTTAGAGAAGTTAATTGATGCAAAAAATGGAGATGGATTCTAAAAGCTGGTCATTGCTAGAAGCAGCCAGTCTCTAATGATACCATTTTATCTTTTTGTGCTTTAATAGAAAGACATGCATATATTTAGAGCATATTTAGCTTGAAATTTTAAAAGAGACACGAAGCTTCATGCATCTGGGTTTAGAGCCACCTCGTTAATGATTATGAATGAAGATGGAGTGCCTAACAGCCCAAATTGGCATGTTCCAGACATCTACTTCTTTCCAAAGCATCCTGTGCCAGCTCCTTGTCAAAGAGCAGACATGGAAGTAAAAGCCTATGGATATGAAGGGAATGGATTCCTGCATCTACACAGGGAAAAAGTTGGTGATGTCCCCACAGCAAACTCGTGGCCCATAACCCAGGACATTTGTCAGGTGTTGGAAACACCAGCAGAAACTGCCTCTCAATATCCTGACATTATTGCACTGGCTCCTGGCTGTAAAAAGTTTCCACATTTCAAGGCAAACTCAGATTTGTTCTGTTCAAACCACGGGGGGCAATTTGTCTTTTTAAGGGATTCATCCCAGCTGGCAGGGGAAGTCGAGCTGAAGGTCAAGGGCTGTCCAGAGAGGGGCTTCCAGCTCTGAGTGCCACCTTCCCATCCTCATCATCCTGGAACTGGATCAGCTCCCATCCTGCTCCTTACCTGAGGAGGTCACTTTTTACTGAGTTTGGACTGAAACCCTTAATGCTGCTGCACTGAAATGGCTGTAAAATCATTAAGCATCTCTTGTTTTCCTTAACCTAAAGTTGCTTAAATCACAAAGCTCCTGGAGAGTGTTCCTGGGACTGGAATTCCCAGATGTGATCGTGATTTAATGCAAAATGAAGTCTTATCATATTAAGCATAATTTTTATTGTATCAGTGACTTACTTAACAGATTAGTAAATGTTGTTTTTCTAAAATCACCAGACAGCTCCTGAGATGTAATTGGATTATGGCAGTTCATTTTCTCCATCAGCTTTGCAACACTGCAAAAAGCAAGGATTTGCCATTAGGGTATGGAAATCACTCAAATTTCTCTTGTAATTAGACTTAGCCTGTCTTTGCTGTTGGCACATAAATATTGGGTTGTGTCTTCGTGCAGAAATCCCTGTTCCCTTTTAGACATACACAGAATAAAACCCATGTGAACTAAGGAAAGCTAAAAAGGGATGAATTTCTAAACTCTGTAACAGAAGAATTCACAGCTCATTAAATATTTTCAGGAGCACTTCAAAATGGTTTCAGGGATTGTCTTTATACAGTGGAATTAGAAATGTTAAGATCTTTGGGATTGTTATTTCTTCATTTTTTTCCCTTTTTTATTAAACTCAGTTAAATCTCACCAAGTTTTGATGTTTGGTGATTTAAGACCAATATCTGCTGCTTTCCCTTTTCAAAGCCACTGGGCCATGAATTTGTTGGCCACTGGAAAGGTGACTGCGGTTCACAGAGTGAAAATAAGGGCTGAAGATTATGTACACTCTCAAGGTCAAGCCTGAAATAGTATAAATCCATCTCTATAGAGCTGCTTTAAAGTTACATTAAAGTTGCAGCTGCTCCTCGTAGTGAAAATGCTTTTTCCATACCCTGATCTGAAGTTTTTAGGGTCACCCTTGCAAGGAGCTTTGCTGGTACTTAAACACTGATCCAGTCCCATCAAATCAGGATGAAGACTTTTTCTCTCTCTCCCCACTCCAGCAGAACTCATAAAATTCACCCTTTATTGACCAAGTGGATGTTATGTGTCAAATCTGGGCACCTGGAATATGTGGGGTTTATTACTGTTCTGCTATCAGCAAGAGGAACGTTATTCCTGCAAAATCTCCTGGATGGAATTACAGTTTATCCAGCAATATTGAGTACTATGAATTCATGTGCATGGAAATCTCTGAGAGCTCCACTTGTACAGCACAAAATTTAGACATCTGAGCCACATTTTCATTTTCATATCATTTACTCTTGCCTACTAATAGCAATATTTGGAATAATTAGTTACAATTCAGCCTGAAGGTCTCAATTTCCATTTAACTGGCAAACTTCTACAAGCAGCACACATTAGCAGTTTGAAATGTCACAGCAAAGTTTAATCAGGCAAGACAATGCATGAAAATGCTTTAAAAATATTTCTAATTGGCAATGCAATTATTTAACTTATTGTCTAAACTGTGGTGCCTTTGGACACTTTGTCCAAGGCTTTCAATTGAGACTTTCCAAAATGAAAACTGTAAATCCAAGAAAAGTGTAAATCCTAGGCCAGGTTGGATGGGGTTTGGTGGGATGGTGGAAGATGACCCTGTCTGAGGGTGAATGAGAGGGGCTTTAAGGTCCCTTAAAATCCAAACCATTCTGGGGTTCTGTAATCAGCCAGGCAACATCCTCAAGGCAACTCCTTTGTTATGGAGCAAATCCTTAAGCCAGAACTAACCCCACTAGTGCAGATAATGAGGAGTGAAGGGCTGCACATGAGGCATCTTTTGGGACAGAGTTTAAACCCAGAGGTTCAAACCAGCTCTGGCTAAGGAGAGCAGTTCCAAGTGCAGGACTCATCCCACTCCTCTGTGGATTGCTTGAGCCTTGACAATTCCCACCTCAGCCAGACCACAGGACACCTTTCCCAAAGGCAGCAGCCTTGGAGGAACAGCCTCCCAAACACATTTTCCCCAAATGTGTCCCCATTCTGTGGTAAATGCCAGGCAGTGCTCATTCTGCACCAGGACCATTCCCTGCCTCGTGGGCAGCAGATCCTGCTGCAGGTCTGCTTGCACCTCGGGAATTTCCTGTGCCATCTGGATACAGAGATAAATGAGGAAGTTGGGAATTCTCACAGGTCCTCAGATGAGCTGTGTCTGCATGTTTTTAAAGGCACATCCCCAGGGAGCAGCAGCTGCTCTGTGTGTGTGTGTGTCCCTCTGCCTGCACTCACCATCAGTGGAGGGAGCCAGGCCTCGCACTGAGGACGATAATTAAGCAAAATAATCTTTCTTTACTGTGTCTTTCAATTCCCCACTCCCTGCTCTGGCTTTACTCTTCCCCAGAGAGCTGCTTTTTACTGCTAACACTACTTTGGCCAGAAGGCTCCATAAATCACCTGCTGGAGAACCCAGGTCTCACCTGTGGCTCTTCCCAGTCATACCCTGTGCAACAGTTCCTTAGCACATCATTCCACAGTGATAGCTCAGGTACAAATTAGAGAGCAGGATTCAAACAATTAAAGCAGTTTATAAGCTCATCCCATGGCCTGTTTGCAAGCCAGGGTTAAAAATTAACCAGGGTTCAAGCAGAGGGGAAATATCTTATTTCTGATGCTGCCACTCTCAGGGAATATAAAGAATATGAGAACAGCATGGCTGGCCACGGTAAGGATGTATTTAGCAAGATTCTGCTCTGTGGCAGTGATGATTATGGAAGGATTTAATCACCTGACAGGTAAAGAATAATCCTTCCCCCTCTTGGAAATCATCCCTGGCAAATTTTGTCCATTTGGAGCTGTCATAAGGGAAGAATCCACACTCTGACCCAGGAGAGTGGAGTTGATCTGTGCTGCTCCCACCTTTTCCTCTCTTCTCCCTGCACTCATTTCTGTGGCTCTGCCTGGAGAAATGTGATAACAACACTTCCTATATTCCATGTTTTTTGTTTTTTTTTTACTTCCAAATCCTATTCTCAGGACACAGAAGGTGCACATGAATGGAGAGCACCTCACTCAGCAACTTGAGCATCATGGCAGGATGTTCTTGTAGCAACACAGTAAAATAATAGCAATAATAATAACAACAACAAAAATTTAATAAGGATACCTCTTTAAAAAGAAAGAAAAAATCAATACCGTTTTGAAAAACCTGCTTTTCCTCCCTTTTCATCACTGTTCCCTTTCCCTTCCCCTGCTCCCCCATTCTTCTCCTCCCTGCCAGGCCTGCAGAACATGAAATGGATTTTCCCCCCCTACAGCTGGGAGCCTCTGCCAGTGGATATTGCTGCTGTGGAATGCTCTTATTTCAAGGTGCTGGCAGGGATTGTAAGGCAGAGTTGAGCAAGTGAGTGAATTCCAAACTCACAAAATTACATGCCTACAGCACATCATATGGTTAATAAAATGGAAAAATCGAAGCTGTGGTCCCACAAGTTCTCTCTTTTAAAGCTCAGACACCTTTAGTTTATGAATTAGTAAGCCTTTTTCATTTCATAGTCCAGAGGGGATTGCTGTTTGCTGCCCTGCTCCTCCCGGTCCTGCTGTGCTGTGCTCTCTTATAACTTTTATTTTAACCTTCTACTACTTTTAATTGCATTTGAGGAAGAATTCTGCCTGGGAAAATGCCCCCTTCCTCCCTTCCTGACAGCAGTTGGCTTTGGAATAGTCAGAAACATCATTAAAACTTGGAATGATTTTCAGTTCTCCCATTGATCATTTATAATGTTTCAACCTTACTTTGTGTAAATAGGGTGAAGGCAAATGCAGGGCTTCTCCTGCATTTCCATGGAGAAATTCTGGAAGAATTTCTTCATGGAAAGGGTGCTCAGGAATTGGAACTGCCCGGGGAGGTTTGGAGTGCCCATCCCTGGAGGCGTCCAAGGAATTCCTGGATGTGGCACTCAGTGCTCTGGGCTGGGGACAGGGTGGGGACAGTTTAGACTCGATGGTCTTGGAGATCTTCTCCAACCTCAATGATCCTGGGAATCCTGAATGTCCCAAATGCAACAGCCACACCTGGGGTTACTCTGCTTTAAACACATTGGAATATATTAAATCAAAAGCTGCTTGCAGGCAAATCCTGTGGAACAGCAAATGCTTCCCTGAGAGCAGCACAAATCCTGCTCCATCCCTCAATCCCATGGATAAATTATGCCTGGAGAAGGAACATCTCTAATCATTCTGATAAGAGGCTCTATCAATACTTTCAAAATGACTAATGGCATTTAACTCCCAGATTCTATTTGTAAATGGACTCCACTTAACTCCTTGGATAGTTGAGTTTAGTAAGTGCTCATGGAAGGCTCGTGGAGCACAAACACGTGGCTGAGGCTGGGATGAAATTGTTCTCCAAGGAATACTTAGGAATACTTGCAACAACGAGTGGTTTGGCTAATGACAGCAAACATCCTTTTGTGAAGGCTTTATTTACACAGCCCTCTGATTTATTTTGGAGTTGGGAAAAGACTTCTTCCCAAACAGACAAACCCTGGGGAAATGGGTATTGAACCTGCCTTTTTGGGGCTGTTATTGAAGCACATTCCTGACTGGAAGTGTTTTATAAACAAACCATATCCACAGTGCTTGGCTAAGCAAATGAGGCTTAATCTCTGTGCTCTGATCTGGCTGAGCTCAGGCAGGCAAAGGTGTTTAACATGTTCCCAGTGTCAGAGCTGGGTTCTCCTCCCTGCCTGACATTTGCTGCTTATCTCTGACAATTAGTTGTGCTGAAATCACCTTGTTTGCTCCATTATCAGGGAAGGAAGACAGCTCTGCACTCACAGCTCTGCCTGCAATCTTGTTTTCTACAGCACGATGGAATTTATTAACCCTTCACTTCTGCAGGGCTTTTACTTTCAGAAATTTCTGCTCTTTAATAGAAAGGCAGGGATTTATTTTTTTCTAGGATGTCATCGGTGATACCCCAGGGATGTGTAATTTGTATAGGATTCATTTCTATATGCCTTGTAAAGTTGATGAATCTCTTGAGAATCTTTACAGAGACTACATAGATGGAAGATATATAATGTCTGTTATTACTACAGACTGGGGTATCCTGAAAATTAAGATTACTTAAGAGGGAATAAGAAGAACCCACCTAAAAGTGTGCATAAAAATATAATATTTTGATCAAATTAGTGATAACAATTTTCCTAACAAACCCCGGTCATTTTTCATTTTGATTATAGTTTTTCTCTACCTTTCACACCTGCTTTTCATGATGAATTGTGGCTGTTGCTCTGCCTCCTCAAGCTCTGCTGGAGCCACGTGTATTTGGGATTTGCAGTGGTTCATTTTTAAAAGAGTTGTGTGAAAATGATCTTTATGTGTTTGGAGTCAAAATTAACCTTGAAAGAAAAGTCAAAACAACACAATGTACATAGCTCTGATAAGTCATAAATCATAGCATCATGGAATGGGTTGGAAGGGCCCTGAAGTTTATCCCATTCCACCCCTTGGCAGGGACATCTCCCACTGTCCCAGGCTGCTCCAAGCCCCAATGTCCAGCCTGGCCTTGGGCACTGCCAGGGATCCAGGGGCAGCCACAGCTGCTCTGGGAATTCCATCCCAGCTCCTCCCCACCCTCCCAGGGAACAATTCCTGCCCAATATCCCATCTCCTGCTGCCCTCTGGCAGTAGAAGCCATTCCCTGTGTCCTGTCCCTCCAGTCTCTCCCCATCTTCCCTGTTGGTTCCTTCAGATCCTCTTCTGCTTTTCCCTCATAAAAAGTCAATCACTCAATTCATTAACAAATTCAGCAGAACTGTGACATCCTGCACTCCTGATACCTCCTGGTTTCTGCATTGTTTAAATCTGTTCAGCTTTCTGTGCTGGGTTTATCCTTCCCCACATGGGCTGCAGTTCCACATACAGTCAAAATTTAAGGTTTCTTATTCTGTTTAGGTGGCAAGACTTTATTTCTGAAGCAGCTCTTGAGAGAACAGATCAGGCTTTGGCTGTTGCTCATTAACACCTGCCCATTAAATTGTAAATTTCAGTCAGTAACACAAAGGCACCACAGACCTCACTCTGAATATCTCCTCTAAAAAGGGTTTTTGGGGGTGAATTTCAGGGTTTGCTTACAGTTTTATGCTTTCAGCTCCATTCTGCTGTCCTGTAATAAATGCAGCCCTGGAGGACTCCTGTGCAGAGTAACTTCGTTCCTTCCCTCTTGACAAGAATATGATGAGTCCAGCATTGGGCCAGAGCGATGCTATGTGATTTTTAGCCATAATGTTATTTAAAAATATGTATTCATTTACATTATTCAGAACTGCTAAACTTGATGGTCCTCATCCTGACGACCTTTACTTCTAATTTTGTAAAACTTGGCTGAAGGAGAGATGAAAATTCACCTGATACAAAAGTATCACAGGCAGCAGTGGTGGAAATCCTGCTCTTCTTTCCACCCTTTCATTTCCACAGATTTCAGCCCCATTGATTTTAAATGAGAATATTATTAATATTGGTCATAAAAAGGCTACAATATCTTTGTTTTTGCTAATTAAACCCCTCCCAATTGCCACATCTCTCTTTATAAGCCTCCTCTAAGGAGTAGGAGGGTTTCATAAGAAGAAGAAAACTCATCAGAGGAGGGAGGATAACTCACCATGGCAGGTTGATGGGACAGGAAACAAGCACCAACATTTCCACAAATGACTCTGACTCCTTTCCCTTCATAGGGAGAGAAGTTCCTCTGAAATCAACAGACATTTTTTTTACCTGACACAATTTTTTCTACTGCCTGACATAAGCTTTGGATCAGTCCTGGAGTGAAAAGGAGGAATCCAAAGGTAAATAATGTGTGCAAACAAATTCATTGTGAGGTGACGTTAGATGAGAAGAGCCCAGAGACAGCACCTCTGATCTGAGCCTTCCCAGAGCTCTTCAAACACAGCTCCTGCATTTGCATGAGAGTTGCATCTCAGAGAAGCCTCTAAGACAACACCAGGCAGCAACAAAGTGATTGCCACAGCCCTGACATCACTTTGAAAACACTCAGCCTAATTCTCTCAAAATTTGACAATTAATTGAAATTTGGTTACTTGCAATCACTGGAATGAAAGCAAAAAGGGAAAAGTGCAACAAGGCAAAGCTGGTGATAAATTGCAAGTTTTAATTGCTTCAGAGTTGATGAGATTTTGGTGGCACCTAGGAGTCAAATGTCCATGGAAATACAGAAATCCCCACCTGAGTCAAAACCCCAGGAATGGAGATTCCAGCTGGCTGAGGCAGTAAGGGACCATCCCCAGAAGCTGGATAAAGCTGGATAAAGCTGCATAAACCCCTCCCAACACCTCGTGCTGAATTTCCATGCACTGATCACTGCAAAGGGAGAAAAATGTGATTCCCATAAAGGAGAGCCCGGATGGATCAATCCCAGGAGCAGGGAGAGGGATGGGGCTTTGCTGAGCACTGATTCCACACCTGGGGGTGCAGAAGAGAGCTGAAGTTTTTGAAATGTAGAGAAGAAATAAATGTCTAGGAGGTAAAAGGGTTTTAAATGACTTCTAAGGCTGAAGTTTTGCTCTCAGGGTCAAAAGGCCCCTTGCAGAAGGATGGCAGAAATTTTAATTGCTGGCTAGAAAAAAAAGCCAATGTGGGAAAATAATTCCTTGTCTCCTTTAGATAAATCAGGGCAAATTCTGGAGAGCTGTGTGTGAATACAGCCAGGGGAATTGAAATTAGAAACAATAAGGGAGGTTAAAGCTCCAAAACAAATCTCCAAGTGGGAGGAAATGGTGGTGTCACTCACTCTGAGGCAAACTGCAGTGCATGGGACAGCAAAGAATTTGAGGTTTGCCTCTCTAGGCTCAGCTCATTGCCAGCTTAGGAACAGCCTACGGACAGACCTGATGTGAAATCCTAAGGGGGCACCTGACAATGGAATATCAGGTTAAAAACCTGCTGGCTACGCCTTGTGCTGGGGGAGCTGGGGCAGCCCAGTTCAGGCTCCTCATCAGACTCTAATGAGAGAAAGGCATTTGCAAAATTCCTGGCTTTTTCTTAATAAATTGGGCCATTAGCTGCTGAAATAAAACACAGGACGTGAAAAAGAAAACATTACTCCCTGAACAAAGCAAACACGCTCTGATTAATTTACTTTCTTTCTGAGTTGACAGCAGAGGTCAGCAAGGAAGACAACAGAAAATCCCATTTTCTCAGCTTGGTTTCAGGTTGTTTAGGGAGGTCACTGCGAGCAATCACCCACCTGGGCACTGAAACGTTACCTCAAATTACCTGCAAGTCCTGGCCACTTTTTATCCAGCTGGTTTGGTGTCACATCGTGGGAACCATTGGCACGTTTTCACCTTTGGAAATCTTCCTCCTCAGACGCTGGATTTCCTCTTTTTCCTCCATAAATTTTCATTCTATTATAATTGTAATAAATTATGTTGTGAAGCTGTGGTTTCCCCATTTCTGGAAGTGCCCAAGGCCAGCTTGGAAGGTGTCCCTGCCCATGGAAGAAGGTTGCAACAAGGTGAACTTTAAGGTCCCTTCCAACCCAAATCATTCATTTTACGAAGTGGGAAAAAAACCACAAAAATAAAATACCATTTACTTTAAACAGCTTCTCTAATATTTTTTTTTTCTTTACACTCATTATTACATTTTTGTTTAAATATTGTAATTTTTGAGGAGCTCATCCCTACAACAACAATTAAAGTGAAGCACTGGCTGATTCAGCAGTCAGTTTGCTCTTCAGCCCTTATCTCCCACCTCTTCCTTCAAAGCTTCCTGTTCTCCACACTCCATAAACCCTGAACACTAGAAATAACCTGCAGACCACAATTAGCTTTTTCCAGAAAAAATAACTTTAAATGTAATATAAGGATGGGATCTTTTCATTGTGGTTTAACAGAGGCAATGAATTAAAAAAAAAAATTTAAAACCCACAAGAAATTACCATTAATTTTATAATATCATTTGTGTTTGTATAGAAAGACTTATAAAGAATAAAGATGTTGCTGGTTAGATTTTCTCCAGCGAAGAATTGCTTAATTTAGACATATTTAACATGCCCTTTTTTCTGGTGTTTTTTTTGGGGGGATAAGTAAATTAAAAAAAAAAAAAAAAACAAGGAAAAATATTTATTTCATCATTATAAACTATAGAACTGGATGGATTATTTTTGTCACTTCTGCAGTGCAGCAGAGAGGTCTATTTGTAGAGAACCAGAGCCCTCCTTTGATGTGGGTGCTCTTAAACAGCTTAATTGCAAGGCAGATGGTAAGAAACAACACTAAAAAAATCAACCCTGATGAAACAAAACCCTGCATAAAGGTGGAAAATTGCTTGAGGAATGCTCTGGTCTCACAGGGAGAAATCTTTCAGTTTGTAGCTGGTAACTGCAAACTCCAAGGCTGTGATTAGGCTTTAATGCAGAAGAGGTAACACGATGTAGCTGATGAAAACATGTCAGCACAGCGTGAGGGAAAGAACAAGGAGGCGACTTTTGCCTCAAAAGAAAAGTTTCAGATCTTCAAACGCTCTCTGACTTCAGTAGCAACAATTGGGGGGAAGAAAAAGCTTCAGTACAAAACATCCAGAGTGTTTCATCAAATTTCTCCAGGCTTGTTAACATTATGGGCTGCAGAAAGTCTGGGATTCTTCCTCAGGTTCCAAGTTTTAGGTGCAGTATGGTGTCATGGGGGAATTTGGCACAGGACCAAACACAGCCTGAGCTCCAGGAGCACCTCCCCTGTGGAGAAAGGCTGAGAAAACTGGGGATGCTCAGCCCGGGGAAGGGAAGGTTCTGTGGAGACCTCACGGAAAGCTGGCAGTGCCTGAAGGTACCACGAGGAAGCCAAAGGGCGACTCTGCATCAGGAACTGGAGAGGCAGCACAAGGGGGAATGGGGGCAGACTGAATAAATGCAAGAAATTCTCCCCTGTGAGGACGGGGAGGGGCTGGGATGGAATTCCCAGAGCAGCTGGGGCTGCCCCTGGATCCCTGGCAGCGCCCAAGGCCAGGATGGATGGGCTTTGAGCAGCCTGGGACAGTGGGAGGTGTCCCTGCCATGGCAGGGGGTTCGATTAGATGATTTTTAATATCCTTTCCAACCCAAAACATTCTGGGATTCCAGGATATTGGTGATGTTGTTGGTGGATCCCTCGAGGTGGAATATTTGGTGGCCTTATGGGGAACACTGAAAGTTGCCAAAAAGGGCTTCAACTCCAGCTGTATTCTCTGCTTTAACCATATTAATGATAATTATATTAAAGATATGGTTACATTATCTCAAGCCAAATAATGCAATACAGAAGACACCAAAACATGAGGAAAGCAGTGTCATCCATTACTAATTCCAAATCCAGGACCGAAATTCCAGCTGAAATAACAACTTCCTACAGGCAACACAAACGTTTAGAGGGGGAAAAATATAAATTGTGCTCCATTGCAGTGAAGAACCACAACCTTGATAGTCCCCAGGGGATTTCACCTCAGCCCAGGCAGGGCATTAGGAGTGAATTACCCATGGACTGAATTGATAATCAATGGAAAATACAAGGTATTTAGAGAATAGATCGTAATAATCATGTCAAGACAAGCAGTGGAGTTTTCTTGTTTCTGAGGAATGACTGTAAGAGCAAAAAAATAAAAAAATCTGGCCTGAAAGTAAAAATTCAAATGCAGGCTCACAAATCCTCCTAGTGACTTCAAAGTTTAAAAAATTTCTAAACTGTAGGTGTGGGGAGGGTGGGTCTGAGGGGTCACAATTGTCATTTTAAGGACTTTTTTCTACCTTTGTTATTTCATAGACTCATATGAAGGACTGGAAGGAACTTAAAGCCTGTCGTATCCCCACTCCCTGCCATGGGCAGAGACATCTTCCACTACACCACCAGACCATGGCTAAATCTAAGGAAATTGTAAAAAAAAAAAATTAAAATTTAAAAAAATAAATAAAGCAATTATAACTCCAGATAGGGGCTCTGTGATTAAAATGTTGCTGTTTCAGGAAAGGGAAATAATTTCACATTTTGGGGGTAAGGAATAAAGGCAAAACCTGGACTTGGATGCAAAAATGCTTAAAGATCCTCAAATAAATATATTTACAGCATTATTGAGATTATTATGTGACAGATTTTGACCACTGGCAGTGGAATTAAGAGCTCTTTGTAGGGTTCTCCATCTAAATTTCACACTGCCAGATCCTAATCTCAGGTCCATGTCACGCCTTGTTTGTTCCACACTGTGATGCTCCCTGCATATCCATTAGCCACACTCTCTTCCCTCCTTCTCCTGAGATTCTCCCAGATATATTGCCCTTCTGAGATTAAAATCTAGACCTAAATCTTCAAAGCAATTACACAGACAAAAAGCAGCAATCTCCTCCTGCTCTGGTGGGATCCGAAAGGGATGGGGGATTCTCAAGGCAGGGAGGAGGCACCACATCCTGCAGGAGGGATCAATACCTGGACAAATATTCCTACCTTGATCTCCCTGCTCTGTAAAGCTGTAGGAGTTTGTTGCAGATTTTAATGGAAAGACAATTGGACAATATGGATTTTTCTTCCCCCTTGGGAAAGGGTGTGTTTAAAGAGCCAAAGCAAAACAAACGAGGGGTAGAAACAGCAGCCTGGGTTTGTTTTCTGCCTTTGTTTGAAATAAAATGCTACTGATTTTTTTGGTGTCTTTGAATACCTTTTTTTGGTGTCTTTGAATACTTTTTTTGGTCTCTCTGGATACTTTTATGGCAGGTTTTCTGAATAAAAATGAGTAAGCAGAGAGAAAGAAGCTGCTCTTGAGGTCCTCAAGAATTGTATTTTTGGAGTGTATTATGCCTGTTTATGTTTTAATGACTGAGAGTGACATAAAAATGAATTTATCTTTTTTTTTACAAATAAAGTTTTATAGTGAATCAATCCTAAATCACTTTATACTGGCTTTGTTCCCACATGTACTTAAACAAGTTGTGGTGCCTGGGATCACTACACTGGCATTTATTGCTTATTTTAAAAGGCAGGAGGCAAGAGTTTTGAAACATTTCATGTCATTATGATCCCACAACCATTAATAAGTGAGGAGGGTTTTTTCCCACCACAAAGAGACAATTTCAACTTTAATATGCACAGCAAGAGACTTTGCCTGCAGTGTCACCAGAGCTGGGATTTCCCTGAGCACTCAATGAACTCCTCACTTTCCCAGATGGGTGTTCAGGTGTCAGGGCAGAACTCAGCTTCTCTCAGACCCAACTCATGCCTGAAGTTGTCCAAAGAATTTGGGTATTTTTAAATCTTAACTGCACATGGGAAGTGATGGGTGATCTGTGGTCTACACAAAGTCTTGCCTGTAATCCAGCAGAAACCAGGCTGGATCTTCAAACATTCCAGTGTCTCCAACATGAACAGCATCAGAAACAGGAGTACCTGGGGGATTATGGATCAAAATCACTGTAATTTGTAGATTTCACTGCATTACAGAAGAAGAAACAGAGGAAACTTTTTCTTTTGGGTGCAGTTACTAAAGATTACAGAAGACAAGAAGGTTGGAAAAGGATTAAAATAGAAGAATTTAAGAGTCTTATCATTAGCCACACTTCTTTTATGCTATTAAAAGCAAATCCACCGAGGTTAACACTAAAGAATGTTGTCTATGAAGTTTGCTTGATTTTAAACAGAAATAATTAAATACTGCTGTAGTTGTCTCAAGAAACAAATCCTTCTCAAGATCAAATATCTCCTTTAAGGTATAGAGGGGATTAAGTGCTACTGCAAAAATGTTCATGTGATTCTATTTAGAGCCATGAATTATGCAGGTAGAAAAAAGACCTATAGCAGGAATAAAATAATATTAAAAAAAGAAACAGATATAGGTGGCATTTATAATGTCAGATACAGAAGAATTCAGCCCTTGCAGCCCACAGATCTCAGTGACAAAGTTATATGATCCTGCAACACTAAAAAGTGAAATTTAGATTTGCAATAAAAGAATTGAAATGGGTTTTTGCCTACCAGGGCCCTCCAAATCAGCACTGTGCACCATTTGCACTAATGAATGGTTATTCCATGAGGCAACAGACATTTTGATGTGCTGATACCTTATTTGACATTACTGAGAGGGGAAGTGATGCTTTGCTAGAGTAAAAACTGGATTTACCTAAATCAAATAATAGGATTTTGTTTAATGCTAAGGTCGTTTAACTTTCACTCTGTTCTGGTCAATATTTTGGAGTATTTTAAACATCTCCTGGTCTCTAGAGGAGGAAATAATCAGTGGGCTCAGAGCAGACACTTGAACTACACGTTGTGATTCTGGCTCTGCCAAACCACCATGGGAAAACATTCCATGAATGTTGGTGCTTCATTTGCCCTGGTTCTTTTGGGAAAAAATAAACCAACTCCAGATCCTGAGTCTTTCACCTGGAAGGGCCAGGTTTGCCCGTAAAATGGGAAGATTGCTATTTCATGGGTGTGTTGTGAAGACAAATAACACTTACAAAGTGTTTTGATGTACTCATGGATAAAGTCTGTGGATTGCTCTCAATAATTTCATTGGGATTCAAACTGGAGCTTGATTTCCTTTCCTAAAATTTATACTTCTCGCAGTTCTTTTTAAGGCTTCCAGAGGGAAAAAAAGAATTGAAGACTGTAAACCAAGAAGAAAGAGTCTTAAATCCTTTGATTCTACTTTTGTTCTAATGGTGAGGACTATCACCTGAAAGGAAGGTTTTATGGCTAAGATATCATTAGCTGCTATGACTGAGGTGCTTAGGACGTGCTATAAATTTATCTTAACTGCTGCTGATCCTTAACTATAATCCACATCTAAACCTCACATCTAATCAGCCAACTAATCAACTTTTTAATCAACATTTCACAAGTAGTCTTGACCTCCCTAAGACCACAGCTTTATCAATGATCCCGAAAGGCACAGCTCTGAGATTGGGAAATCCTGGGCACTGCATGAGGCTCAGGGTTCGGATTTTTATTCAGTATTTTGACCTTGAAACCTCTGAATTAATCAGATTTGTCAGTGACAAAAGTAAGATCAAGCCCTGGGTGCTGGGGGATCCTGTGGCAGTCTTGTTTCATGGTCATAAGAAGTCACCCAAGGGCAGAGCTGGGGGATGACCCCAAGGGATGATCCCTGAGGGCCAAGGGATTTTCCAGGGCTGACAACACCACCCAACACCCCTGGCAGGACAGAGCCAGCGCTGCTGCCTGTGAATTTGGCCCCACATCTGGATTGCAGCACAGAGCCCACAGCTGCACCTAAAGGAAGCTGCTCCCTTGTGGGGTGTTCTACCCTGGGGATGATCCCCGTGAGATCTGGAGATGTGGAGCCCAGGAAAAGGGAAAAGCCATCCCTGTGCGTGCCCTGGCAGCCATCCCTCAGCTGCTTGGAGCTCCAGCCAGACCAACTGGATGTCAAACAACAGCTTTTCAGCAGACACATTTGGGTTTTATTCTCCTGTGGGATTGGGAGTGATAAAACCTATTCATGGCAAGCACTTGAGGGACAATGTGGCTGCATATGGGAGCAGCCTCCTCGTGCAGCTGCAGGGCTGTCACACACAGCCCTCACAAAAGGCTCCATCTCCCATCCTTTGTGGGATATTTCCTGGGATTTAATTCTGCCTGGTGCTGATGGCTGACCTGGGCACAGGTCTGATGTTTAAACAGATTTATTCCTCAGAAAGCAGTGGTGGATAATGAATTTAATTCCATGAACAGAGCAATGGCACAGCCACACATTTCCTCCCTCCTGTCCCTTCATGTTCCAGGCTGGACTGGATAACCCAAAATCCATACCAGTATCACCAGTCCTAATTGCTCTCCAGCCCACCATTACTGTCAGTCAAGCTGGGGTTTTAACTTTGTCTTTATTCTACCCAACACAAAATAGCAGAAACACCATTTTTTTCCCCCGCCTCAGCAGCACCGAGAACAATGGATTTAATTCCACTTCAAATATTTAAGTCTAATTTTCTACAAGTGCAAGAGGAAGTTTGAGCAGCCAAGAGATGTTCTCCTTCCAGTGAATCAAAGGATGAGGTCAAAATCTTTGGTCAAAGATTTCGATCAAAGGCTTTGGTCAAAATCTGGGGAAAATCTCTTGTATTTATCAAGAAAATAGAGAACCCAGTGATCAATATCAGCTAAAGGCTCCACACCAGGACAGCCACACTTTGTGGTGACAGTTACGACCTCCACAACACTGACCTTTTTCCAAACGAGGTTTCAACCACGGATCCAAATTACAGACATTTATTACTGGAGATAAAGGAGTAAATCCATTACTGGGGGTGATAATGGACAGTTTATCTTTTATGCACATGAGTCTCTGTAAGGGAATCCAGAAAATCCTTCTCCAGTGACTTCCAGGAGTGCTGGGGCAGGGCAGAACACGGGAAGCTGGATGAGGGAGTCACTGCTGGGATCTGTGACCTCCAAGGGCTTTTCTTACCAAAACATTTGGAATTCTTTGGTTTTCCTTCAACTGCTGACTCTTCTTTGCCCTTCCCACACTACACCCCAAACCACACTATTGGGCTCTGTGTTTAAAGAATGTTTTGCTGCTGAAAGGTCACAATAAAATCTCTCTTTCCTGAGATAATTAAGAAATTACTTAATTTCACTCTAAGACATCACAAAATGCAAATAAAGGGTTTAAGTAAGGGGTTGTATCCAATGATAGCCCGAGTAATCATTTCCCCTGAGCTAATTACAGTCCTCTGGGGTGTTTTTAATGAGGGATTTTGACACAGGGGATGTGAAGTGACTCCTTTGTTCTACCTCCACTTGGTACCCCCATCCCTGGAAGTGTCCAAGGCCAGGCTGAACGTGGCTTGGAGCACCCTGGGATAGTGGAAGGTGTGGAACAAGATGGACTTTAAGGTCTTTTCCAACCCAAACCATTCCTGTAGTTTCAACGAGGGTGATATTAATAAATTAATAATTAGATGAATACACAGATCCTGAGGATTGAGCACCAGCTTTTACCAGAGATACACACAGGATAAAATATTCTGTTTACCAGCTGAAATAACAATCAGGCTGATTTAGATTATCAGTTCCCTCATAGCACAAGACAAAATTAAAATGAGCTACTGTGGAGCTAATTTGAGATGTTTGTTTTTTCACTACACTTTATGCACCAAGAGGAGAAAAATTGGTGAAACAATTTTCATGAGCAAGTCGAAATAACTGATGTTCAGGAGATAACAGGGAGATCTCTGTGTGGAAAAGGATCTGGGAAATCATTCCTGTCTTCTCTTGCAGAAGTAGGCTGAGGAGCTGGGAGATTTCATCCAGGATTAATGCACTGGTAGAAGTTAAATCAACATTTTTGGGATTTAAGTGTGGGTAATAACTCCTGGTGCCATTTCACACTGATGGAATGGTTTGGGTTGGAAGGGACCTTAAAGACCCTCCCAGTTCCAACCCTCCACATGGGCAGGGACATCTTCCACTATCCCAGGGTGCTCCAAACCCCAGCAAAGGGCTCTTCAACATTTCAGGTTGAAGTTGCAAATTTTTTTTAATAGAGCAGGTGCAGGGCTGACTTCCCCAAAATGTAAAATTTCATTAAATCAGGCAGAAATGTGGGGACCAGCTTTTCAGAATAGCAGTGGCATAGGCTGAAGGCAGATTATTGGAGGACATGGATTCCTTTGGATTTCAGTGCTCAATGCTGGAAGCAAAAGGAAAGGTCTAGACTTGGTCTCAGGAATAAAAAATATCCTATAAAACATCCCTCATTTGATAGAACCATTAAGGTCTGAAAAGACCAAGATCATTAAGTCCAACCCCTCCTCACACATTTTGCCCGAGAGTTGAAACTGCAAATTTATGGAAGAAGCCCCACAATTTCCAAGGGAAATGTTTCACATAATTGTTTTATCCAGTACATTTCTGTACAGGAAAATGCACATCAGCCAAGCTTTTCTTTTATGCAGGAAACACAACCAAGCTCTGACCTCGCTGACATTTAGGGGGTTTGATCACTGGCACTAAATGCTTAACAAGCAGAGATTTGATTGTGTGGCACAAAGCCTGCATAATTTATTTTTAATAGTCTGATAAAATCCCTTGCATGGGTGAAAGATGCACAAAGATTTGGATAGTGGAGAGGACTCTCCCTAGAAAGATTTATATGATGATTGTGTTATGGGAGGAGAGATGGGGTGTTAGACTGCTGGGAACTGTTTGAGCAGGAGCTAAATAGAATGGGCTAAATACTCTCATTTCAAGGAGGACATGAAAACCAGATTCTGAAATATTCACTCTAAAAGTGGGTTCTAAAGCTGTGTAAAAGTACATTCTAAAAATACTCTTGGTGACATGGTTTAGTGGGGATAGTGCTGTTTGGACAAAGGTTGGACCTGGTGATCTCAGAGGTTTTTTCCAGCTTTAATGGTCCTGTGATTGTGTGAAAAAAATGAAAGTATCTGACTCCAGTAAAGCTGTTCTTTGTCATGTTTGTTATCTATCGATATCAGCCCCGTAAACATCTCCAAACAGGACAAGGAGCACCCAGAGCAAACCTCCTGTAGATTTCCCCAACACTTTGGGAAGATTCTGAGCAAATAAAACCCTTCCTGAGCTGAGCTTTGCCTCTCACTGAGCTGCCCCCTTTGCAAGGTTTATCCTTGTAGGTTTTTATGCACTCCTGAAATATATTGGGTATTAAAAGACAAAGCCAGGCTGATCCTTGGGTACAGCCCCTCTTATTACAGTTCTACAAGGCAACAGCAATACAAAATCATCCTGTGAGATACACAAACTGACCTGCATTAGTTAATTTTCATTAGTTTTCATTCAACTTCATTAAAATCATAAGCAATGATCTGTTTTAAGAGAGTGGAATTTTAATTAAGCTGATCTTTGAGGAGGAAGTTGATGGGATTACATAAAGAGAGCTCTTTTTCAGCACAATGAAAGTTGGTATAACTTTACCAAATTCAATTATTTCTTCGCAACGCAGCATGAAAAATATTTGGGAAACGACTGAAACAATTCTTAGAGCAAATTATAGCCCTGTCAGAGAACAAGAAATCAGTGTGTCAAAACATGAGGATATTTCTGTACAAAGCATCCAGCAAGTGACTTCATACAGACGATCCCTGTCTGAATATTATATTCCTCATTAAATCTATCTACAGCTGGAAAGAGGAATATTGTCTGTTTGCCACTGGAAATTAATAAAAAGGTAATAATAACCTGAATGAAAAATGTCCTCAAACATAATCCAAAGAAGGATGCAGGAAAATGTTATGTTTTAATTCATCTAAGCTCACTCGGTGCTGTAAAATCCTAGGTGCAGCTTTACAGCTTTTGTGGGCCCCAAATAACTACATTTTCTGCAGTAAAACCAGATCTATAAAATTCCACTCACTCTTCCCAGGTATACATTTTTAATGAGTGGATTTTATATAGTGGTTCCCTAAAAGAAGGACTGAAATTACAGCCAGTGCTAGACCACAGACACTGCACTGTGCATGTTCTCAGTTGGACCAAATTGTGATGAGGGCAGAGATGCTCCAAGATCATCCTGGTGAACCCTGGGGAGACTGGCTGGAAAAAAAACTGGTGAGATTCCCTCTCCCATGGATCTGATCACACTGACAACAACACCTGGCTGGAAATGAAGGAACCAGGAGGGAGCAACAGCACTTGAAGGGTTTTTGTAGAATTTTCTAAAACCATTATCACAAAATCCCAGACTAGTGTGGGTTGGAAGGGACCTTAAATGCCATCCAGTGCCACCCCTGCCACGGCAGGGACACCTCCCACTGTCCCACGCTGCTCCAAGCCCCATCCAGCCTGGCTTTGGACACTTCCAGGGACCCAGCTTTTCTGGGAAAAGCATTCCATGGCCTCATCACCCTCATGGGGAACAACTCCTTCCCAATATCCCATCTAAACCTACTCTCTCTCAGTTTGAAGCCATTCTCCTTGTCCTGTCCCTACAGTTCCAGTATGAAATATCCATATTTTTTCTTTCCTTCTTTTAGATCAAGATGGATTTTTTTAAAGTTTACACCCAGTGTTGTCTGGCAGGGCTGAAATATACTGAGCAGTGAGACACAAGTCTTTAAAGGATGCAAAAACCATAGAGAAAATTGAACATATTTGCTGGTTTTAATCCACTTTTTATCTGTCTTGGTGAGAACTGTGCCTATGATGCAGCATTTATAGGTTGTAATTCCTAATGCTTTATCATTAACTAGAATATTAGACATTTACCTGGCCAAGTGTAGCTCCAGAATCCCAGGGTTCTGAGCTTGGAAAAGCCCTCCAGGATCATCAAGTCCAAGCTGTGCCCAATCCCCACCCTGTCCCCAGCCCAGAGCAAGGAGTGCCACCTCCAGGTGACACCTCCAGGGATGGGCTCTCCAAACCTCCCAGGGCAGTTCCAATTCCTGAGCACCCTTTCCATGGGGAAATTCCTGCTGCTGTCCACCCTGAGCCTCCCCAGCCCAGCCTGAGGCCGTTCCCTCTCCTCCTGTCCCCCCTGGAGATCCTGCCAAGTGTCAGACAAAAGAGAGCCACACTTGAAAGGAGTGTCTTGGTTTGTAGCTACACCAGTTTCTGTTTGCAGAGAGGGTTTGTGCATTTTTCTGTTCCAGCCTGGGTTTGTGAGCCCTCCCTGTCACAGCTGAGTGGCTCCTGGCAGCTGACACCCATTAGGTGACATCTGGTGCCCTGGGCTTGCAGGCAGTGATGCCTCCTCCTCCACAGGGCACAGATGGTGGACATTGATCCAGTGGCCATTCAGCACAACTGGGAGGGGGAGTCATGAAAGGACACTGCGATTCCCAGGCTCCCTGCTCCAAGTTTTCTCTCCCTTGAGGAAAATCAATGCAAAATGTGAGTCATTTATCAGATATTTCACATCCAGGAAGGTACAAGCATGAACAGAGCCCCGGAAATCTGGAAATGCACAGCTGGTGTTTTTCTCTGATGGCTTTTTTCCTTTAAAAAATAAATTTAAAAAATAGCAAAAGAAACACAGGTATAAAAATAAAAGCAAAAAACCACATTTCACACAAAAACCCTGAAGAAACAAAGAGATAAGCAAGCTCCCCACATTTTATGAGTAGAAGATCATGGCAGGATTAGCCACAAAGCCATTAGAAAGTCTCACTAAGGTCATGGTGATTGTCTGGAGAGCAAAGGTTGTTCAACAGTGATTGTGCTTCAAAACACAAACCACATCCAATAACACCACCAGCTGTAGCACAAATAACTCCAATAAAAGCCTTCACACTTCTTTTTGCTTATACTTTTAAAATTTCCTTGTCCAATCATTTCCAATCGGGGCTGTCCTGGTGTTAAAGAGATTCCAGTTCCATTAAAGACAAACCTCCAGCTATTGATCAGAGCATTTCCCACCCCAAATACCAGGACACAGATTTGAAACCTGCTTTTCTGTGGCAGCAGAGCAGCTGGGAGCAGAGGAACTGTTCAGGCTCCTCTCAGAGCATCACTCCTGGCTCCAGAGGTCACCTTTGCTGGGGGGATCATTAATAAGCTGCACATTTTGCAAGGATTAACACCCACTAAACCTTGGCATTTATTCCAGAGACGGAGATCAATGGGGCACTTTAGCACAGGACTAACAACATCCCTGAGCTGCTTCTCTCCCTCTTTAATCATCTTTGAGGGGGGGGGTACAGAGGCAGCAGTTCAGAGGGTTTGTTTTCTGGTTTATTTGTGGAGCTGGGAACTAATTAATCCCCTTGTTATCAAAGCAGAGCCTCTGACTGGGGTTGTCCATAACTCTAAAGTGGAGCCCTGAACAAACCACATGGACACAAAGCCTGAAGTTCAGGCAGAGGAAACAGCTTTGTGGAATACAAACAAGGGATAAAGTAGCCTAATTCTGGTTCTTTGGTAGATCTAGCATGAAAAAGAAGACCAAGACACTTTATACTTTGAATTGTGTCTTTTTACACTCAGCAGAAAATCTGTTTGAACGTTTATCTGTCAAACCTGCAGAACTCTTTTTTCAGTGCCATGTCTCCATCATGTGTGTGTGTCCCAAGTAAAAAAAAAAAATCTACAAAATCTACAGAAGAAACAGCTATTGCATATGAAGGCCTATTTCCTATAATTGACATTATTTTTTTCTGTATTAATGTTCTTCAATATCACTCACAGTGCTAAAACACATGGAGAAGGCACTTAGTGCTCTCTGTAGTTGCAGAGTAAGAGCAAAATAAGGATATAATAATAATAATAATAAAAAATATTAACACAAAAAGGTAAAAATTGTGACCATTTCTTCCATAGTAAATCCCTTTTCTTTTTCTCAAAGGCTGCATTTTGGAAAAGGATTCAAAAGGAAGGATCCTTTCTCTGGAGCTTCATTGCTGGAGTGGTTGTGCCACCTCCCTCCCTTGTGGTGTCCACTTGCCCAGAAGTCATCCAGAATTCAGGTTGGTTTGGTTTCATGGGTTTTTCTTGGTTTCTCTGCTACAGCAGCAAAGTTTTTGGGGAATTCAGAGTGCAATAATCCATTTTTGTGGGATTTCAAAACCTCTTTTATGCAAGACCAGATCATTCCCCAATGCCTGTGCTGTTCAACTACCCAACCTGTCCAGCAGCTCAATTTACTTCCTAGTACATTTTAATTCTTACAAATTCAAGTGAATTATGATGGATTTTTGCTCTCAGGTTTCCAATATCTGTCTCTGACAAGACTTGAAGGAATATTCACAACACAAAGGTGGTGTAACTCCATGAATCTGAAATTACATCACCTCTGTATTGAAAAACAATTGCAAGGTTGCATTCATGAAAAATTATGTTGAAATTTACTTTAGAATGTGTCTAACAGGACTGAGGGGAAACAAAGCCAATAATTTGGGAAATGTTTACTGATTAGCACTGTGAAATTAATCAATTCAATCTTACTCGAGCAGTGCCCTGGATTCATAAAGAGGAGCACCCTGGGATGGGTGGAGGTGTCCCTGCCCATGGCAGGAGGTTGGAATGAGATGATCTTTTAGGTCCCTTCCAACCCAAACCATTCTGCAATTCTGTGATTTAGGATTTTAGAGTAACCAAAACCCTCTGCATGGGGTCAACACCAAATAGCAATTCAGGTGGGTTAATGGATGAATGTCAGAGCAGAAGGTGGCACTGACTGAGTAAAGCACCTCATGGGATGTGATCATATCCCTTTGTTTAAAAAACTCATCTCAGGCCTTAAATTTTGCCTTTGTTGTTGCAGAACAAGTGCCCTTGAACAAGTTGACGCTTGTGCACAGTGGAGAGTTTAGATCATGTTAGTCCTTGATCTAATTCAGTTAAAAAGTTGATAAAGACGTCCTGGCTTTATCTCCTGTGTCTGAAGGGGAGATAGAAAAGCTGACAGAGCCTCAGGGAGCTGGAGAGCTCCGGCTCCCGAAGGCACAGTGACAAAACCCCACGTGTATCACCCCAAGGCATCTCCAATTTCCACCAGCAAACAGAGCAGAAAGTGTCTTCCAGCCTGAGTTTGTGCAAGAGACACCTTGGCTCAACTTCTAATTCCCTCCTGTCTCCCAGCCTGTGCTCCTGATGCTCTCCTGTCTGCTTTATAGACCAGATCCTATCTCCCAGGTATTTTTAGCCTACGACAGCGTCCTGAAAGCTACACAAGGACATGGTGCACTTCATCCTGAGACAGGGAAACTTTTGTCACTCCAGAGCCAACTTCTGCAGTGCCTGGAGGCCCAGCCCAGGCTGCTGAGGTTGCCCCAGTTTGCAGGAGTTGTCTGTGCTCTGACACTGTCAAAACTCCAAGAGGAGCAGCCCTTTCTTAATGGTGGACAAGTTTTGTTTAAGGGGTTCCTGACAGCTGGAAACACAACAGAGTTTCAGTTGGTTTGGTTTTGGTTTGGGTTTGTTGGTGGTGTTTT
>VYZP01059215.1:90948-107918 GCA_013400635.1 Hypocryptadius cinnamomeus
TTTTTTTTTTTATCATTAATGTTTGATTTCATTTTGTTTCTTAGTTTTTTTTTTTTTTAATGTGATTTTCTTTTTTTTCTGATATAATATCACAATTCTTCAAAAGCAAAATATTTGACAAAGAAATGTTGATCTCAATGAATTTTTGCTTTGACAGGGTAGTGGGCAAAGCCACAAAATTTTGGTAACATGCAAATGTATTATCCTGACCTCTAGGAAAAGACTGGTTTAATATTCAAATTTATCACCACTTTCTGTGTCATTTCTCAAAGATATGGGCAGAATCTTTATCAGGGTATAAGATAGTTCAGAAAAATCTAAATCAGAACTTTACAAGTTCTAATAAAAAGAAAATTCAGATATTCAGAAGTTCAAAATTCATCTGTAGAAGTGTTACAGTCTTTGTTGAATGAAAAAAACAAGACCATGGAAAGATCTGGGTTGGAAGGGACCTTAAATCCCACGCAGTGCCACCCCTGCCATGGCAGGGACACCTTCCCCTGTCCCAGGCTGCTCCCAGCCCTAGTGTCCAGCCTGGCCTTGGGCACTGCCAGGGATCCAGGGGCAGCCACAGCTGCTCTGGAAATTCCATTTCAGGGCCTCACCATCCTCCCAGCCAGGAATTCCTTCCCAGTATCCCATCTCCTGCTGCCCTCTGGCAGTGGAAGCCATTCCCTGTGTCCTGTCCCTCCATCCCTTGTCCCCAGTCCCTCTCCAGCTCTCCTGGAGCCCCTTCAGGCCCTGGAAGGGCTCTGAGCTCTCCCTGGAACCTTCTCTTCTCCAGATGAACACCTCCAGCTCTCCCAGCCTGGCTCCACAGAAATCTTGAAATGAACAATTCACCTTTTGAAGAGATATTTCTAAAATATTTTTTTTTTAAATTCTCAGTTGGAAATTGAAAAGTTTTAACAGCATTATTTTCCTCAGTAACTAAAAAACTCTGTTCCCAGTCTTGTTCGATAAGAAATGCATAAGGAAATTATTTTATTTTGACATAGGAAAGGCTAAATTTTTAATAAACTTTTAAAATTGGCTACAAGAAGCGTGGGTTAATCTGTTACAAGAGCAACTTTTAGTCTATTTACTCTTGATACCACTTAGAAAAAGCCCCGTAATTATTTAGAAGAAAATTTTAATGAGGAAATACCTAAAATTCCATTTTAAATTTTATTCCTAATTAAAAATGGAGCTGCTAATTATAATGCCTATCTCCTTTAGAAGGTGCTGCAAGGCTTAATTAATTGTCAGTAAAGCTCATTTGAGAAGCTCACAGGAAGAAAGTGCAAAATTGTTTATGTTAATCAGGAGGAGAGCTCCGAATGGGGCTGGCAGGGGCTGCTGGGCACCTGTGGGTACATTCCAGGGCTGCCATGTCCTGCTGTCCTCATTTCCCACCCCAAGAGCAGAGCAGGACAGCTGAGGTGCTTCCAACATCATCAGAGAAGGTTCCAGGAGAGCTGGAGAGAAGCTGGGGACAGGGGATGGAGGGACAGGACACAGGGAACGGCTTCCACTGCCAGAAGACAGGGATGGATGGGATATTGGGAATAAATTCCTGGCTGGGAGGGTGGGGAGGGGCTGGGATGGAATTCCCAGAGCAGCTGTGGTTGCCCCTGGATCCCTGGCAGTGCCCAAGGCCAGGTTGGGCTTGGAGCACCCTGGGATGGTGGAAGGTGTCCCTGCCCATGCTCACTGGACAAACTTTAAGGTCCTTCCAGCTCAAACCATTCTGGAGCTCAAAATTCAAGTAACTTTCCTCACCGAGGGAAGGACTCTCCCCTGCCTGGCTCTGCCTTTTCTCTGCTGAAGCAGTCCCAAGAGGGAAAATGGAAATCCAAGAAGGTTTGAAGTTCAATCAGAATTTATGTCTGTGCTACTTTAGACAAGCAAGCCTCCTCTCCTTTTATTAATTTAAATTTGTTTAATATGTAACATAGGAAGGGGCAGTTGAGTGTCTGAAGAGGTCACTCAGGGCTGGGCTGGATTCAGGTGACAGCTCCCACCCCACGAGCCGAACCCGATAGAGCTCAGGGCGCGGTTGTGGGGACCAGGACCAAACAAAACTATTCCCACTCCTGTTCCAAACCTAAGCCCATGCAGTGACCCAGTTTTTGAGGAGAGAGGTTTGTGATTACCTGACAGGAGCTCATATTTGTACGAGAGGAACAGCAAGAGCACATTTAATCTTTCATGCTCCGCTCTGACAGCTGCGCTTTCGCTCGCTCAGCTTTCTTGAAGGATGAGCCAGGCAGAGCTGATTTTTGTACATCCCGAATTTCCAGACAGGGATATGCAGAAACTGTAGGAGCTGTTTATCTGATTGAGGCACTAATTGTGTGGGTTCTGGCTGGAGCAGCGCGGGGAAGGCAGCGCATTTCACGCTTAATACCGGGGAAGAGCCACGCAATGCTCAGTGGATAAAAGGCTCGTGGTCCCAGCTGGGAAAACAGTTCCATTATCTCCCAGCTGCACAGACCTTCCACACGGCTCCGTTCTGCCTCGCTGAGCACCCTGCCTTGCTGAGAGCTCCAAACAGTCCTGCAGAAAATTGTGGAGATCCTGAGACATCTCCGTGCTCGGAGCTGTAAGTACAGAAGCGTGCTGGCTGCTGCGGTGGGGATGGTGCTGGGGAGCTGCGCTTGCTGGGCTGGGTTTTTATCCTTCCTCGCTCCTTTTCATTTGCATAAGGGGGAGAGAAGGGGGAAAACTCGCTGCTTTATTTCTTCTGCGTGGTTGGAAATGGCTGATGCTCCAAACGTGTGCGTTCTGGGCAGAAAAGGAGGTGTAGGATGAATTTGTATGCGTGTGAGGGCTGAGGCGAGCAGAGCCCAGACTGTGCTGGCCACAGGCACCACAGGTACATCACTGAGGCTATCACAGCTCCCTGCTGCAGTGAAACGGGCAACACAGAGCATGACAGTGCTAATTCTGGCACTTCCAGATGACTTTCTGCAGCATATTAAAAGCCGAAGTGGGTAATGAGAGCCTAACCTCATTTCTGCCAGCTGGAGGTGGAAAAGCAATAAACATAAATCTGCAGGAAAATGTAGGTAAGTCCTAAAAGGAAAGTTTTTTTCCCTGTTGCTCATTTGAATCATCAGAGGAAAATATAAAGCAGGTTCACAGCCTGTACTGAACTTTGGGTCTGCACCCAAAGCCCTGCAGGAGTGTTAGTTTGGATATTGTTATTTATTTTCACTGCATGACACAGCTTTAAAGAACGTGATACTTTGTCAGAAGTTTGGGAAGTCTGTGCTTCCAGAAGCAAGTGCCTGACTAGAACTTTCTGTTAAATCAGATATTCCCATGGTGCTTTTGGGGTGAATCCTTGAATTCAGACAGTTGCATGTGGAAAGGGGCTCCTCCAGCAGCTTTTGCAGGAGCAGGATGCTCCAAGCTGACAATTTCCTGCAGCACTCGTGGAGCTGAATGATCAAGCAAGATGCAAACACTCTGTAAATAACAGTTATTTGTCCTTTTATCAGCACTGCAACCCTTTGCAGATAAATATTGTGAGTTAAAATCCAAATATTTACTCCTTGAAGTAGCATTTCCATCTCCCCTTTTATTTTTCTCCCCCAAACAGAGGAGACTTGTGACTTCCACACAAAGTCCTGAAAGTTCAGAGAATTTTTCAGTGTGTGCCACTAAACCCTGCAGTGTTTGTAATTCCAGGCACCACATCCCCACAAATAACCCATCTCCATCAGCCAGCTTTGCCTGTGGTGCTCCAGAGGCACTGTGTCAGTGTTTCACATTCCACAAGTCTCTGCTTCGTAGGTTTTATGACACTAAAAAGTCCCAAATCAGTACCTCTATGAAGTCAGCAACAACCATAGATCACATTTTATCGTGTAAAAAAAGAAAAAAATAAAACCCCCCAATGTGTGCAGCTGTGGGTTTCAGATGCTGGTGAGGTACTGCTGGCCATGGATTACAAGTTTTACCTCCCATGCTGAGGATGAAATTATAAATAATCCATAACAGCCTAAGTGCTTTAAATCAAGCAGGAGCCATGTCTCTTTTCCTTTGCTTCCAGCTTTATGACCACTATTAAAAAGGTTTGTGGTGCATAATAAGCTACCCTAAAATTAATTTCTTGCCATTGGAGCAAGTATTTCCCTCACAGAACAAGGTGCCAGTGTGCCCAAGGGGCCTTAAAACACAAAGTTGGGTGGCTCAAAGCACTATTTGTGTTTGAACTGAGAATTTTCATTAGAAGATATTTTGTGAATATGTGGAAATATATCAGCTCTACGAAACACCATCAAATTTATGTTTACCTCCCCAAAACTGCATGTTACAGTATTCCTTCTGTTAAGAACTGAGTTTACTGCAGAAGATTGTCACAGATTGGCCCCTGCTCACCTTCCTCAGGGACAAAGAGACACAAAAACCATCTTAATGGTGCCCTGCTTGTCCCCAGCCTCTCACCCTGTCTCTGGAGCAGGGGAGGCTCTTGCAGAGGAGGAAAACCAGCAAGTGTGGCCCCAAAAGTCATTTATTCCTTCTTCCCAAGGGCTGCATTCAGAGCTGGCCATAACTCTCTGCTTGGGCAAGTTCGTGGCTTCGTCTGTCTCCAGAAGTGGAGACACAAAGAAATTCAGGCACAGTTTTACAGCTACAACTCCCTGCTTCCCTGCTTGGCAAAAACCATCCCTGGGACACACAAAAAACCCCAGACACAGCAGAATGTAGGTGATTAGGTGACCCTGTTTGCATCCAAAAACGCTCAGACTCCACAAGTCTCTTATTTACACAAAGGCTTTCCCAAGTGCAGAATATTCAAGGAAAAAATAAACACCTTAAAAATGGAACAAAGCATCTTCAAGTGCCCTAATCACAGTAAACAAGAACAAACCAAATCAAAATAGATCTTGGCACTGTACTTAACAATTCCCCATCTTTTGGAGGAAAAAAACCACACACAAGTGTGAGACAGAGCATCAGAGCTATGGAAACCCTACCTGGAGCTAGGAAAGTGCTAAACACACCAGGTCAGCGCAGAGCAACAAGCCAGCAAGATATTTTTGCACAAAAATCCCTCATGGGGACTTGAACTCCTCAGTTTCAGAGGCTGGAGGAGAAGCAGTGAGGAAAAGCTGGAATTTTTCCATACCTTTCTGCTCTCAGCTCTGTCTCCTCTCCTCCAAGAAGCTCCTGGTGCAGAAGCTCCAGCTGGGGCTTTTCCTGGTGGATGAGGAGCAGCTGGTCAGAACTTTCTGCTGCTTTTATTCTTGAGGGCACAGGGGCTTCTTGCCAAAATTTTTGGGAAAAAATGATTGATCTGTCTTAATGCAGCCTTCTAGTGCCTGAAGGGGCTCCAGGAGAGCTGGAGAGGGACTGGGGACAAGGGGTGGAGGGACAGGACACAAGGAATGGCTTCCCCTGGGAAAGAATAGGTTTAGATGGGATATTGGGAAGGAATTGTTCCCTGGCAGGGTGGGCAGGCCCTGGCACAGGGTGCCCAGAGCAGCTGGGGCTGCCCCTGGATCCCTGGCAGTGCCCAAGGCCAGGCTGGACATTGGGGCTTGGAGCAGCCTGGGACAGTGGAAGGTGTCCCTGCCCATGGGGATGAGATGAGCTTTAAGGTCCCTTCCAACCCAAGAAATTTCATTATTTGATCTCATCTCTTTATTCATTTTGGAGGTCTTTGTGTTCTGGGTTTCCTGCAAGAGTTCAAACTCCAGAGCATGAAGTGCTGAGGGCAACACTGAGAGAGAGGGATGGGGAGAAGAAGAATAATTTCCCTCAGACCCTTGGATGTATTTTTAGCCAATGAAGACCAGAAGGAAAGGACCAAGTGAGTCAGAAAGGCAGTTTGTTTTATTAAAATTCCTGACAGCATCTGATGTAATGCTCTTGTTAAAAGAGATGGAAAACATCAGAACGATGAGAGAAGCTGTGTTCTGCCCTTGCTCTTTGCACAACATATTAATATGGAAAGGACTGGAATTGGTTTCCCAGTAACTGGTTTTATTGGCTGTACCCAAACATGAGTGACCCAGGTACACAAAAACCCTCCCCAGGGTTCTGATCCAGCTCCCACCAGAGGCAGCTCAAACAAATAAAAACACTCTGCCTACTTTTCCTACAATAAATCCTTCCTTCTCTTCAGGACACCCTGATGTGATCACCAATAAGATCCATTTTTTTAATGGGATTCTTCAGAAAAAATATAAATGCTTTATATTTAGTAATGAATTCAGCTCTGCCATGGCTGCAACCAAAGCATGAGGATCCCAAATCCCTCTTTGTGGTGATGCCTGCAAGGAATCTTTTATTAAAATTCTCTTATTAAACTTATCTCTTATTAAATGGGGGAAGACTGGCTGGAAAACAAGGATCCTCTGCTGCAAAAAGGAGTGTAAATATCAAGTGTGTACCTTCGAGCAGCACCTGATTTTAATTCCCATCCCTGTGATTCACACTGGGAACGTAGAACCTGGCTGGGATGAAGTTCTGCACCAAGCTTCTCACTGAAATGAATGAATTTTCAGATATTTAGTGATTATTTTTGCGTCAGACCCACCTTTTCCACTGCCTGGTCCGTTGTAGGGTCAGGACATCAGGAATGGGCCTGCCTGGATCACAGACTGCTTGGCACTGTTCCTGAAACCCTGGTGCACTTCAGCCATTTAAATCCATTTCTCCCAGACATTCCCTCAGCGAGTTTGGTGTGTGCAGAACACGAGTGGTGCCTTTGGTGAGAGAAATGGGGATTAAAAGCACAGAAGTTTCTGCAACTTCATCTCTTCCAGCAGTTTCTGATAATCCTACCATGAAATTACAAAAGCAGCGGGACCAGAGCAAACCTCCCTGGAAATTGTACTCCCTCCATTTGGAAAGGAAGCCAGATAAGGTGGAGATTTTTATCAGCTAAATGAGAGAGCTGTGTCACATGGACTACCCAGTGTCCCACCCCTCAGCTGAAAACCTTCAGTCAGGACAGAATTTGGGCTGGTGTGCCGTGGATCCGTGAATCCCTGCCTTTCCCGGGGTGTTGCAGCTTCCAAGGAGTTTGTCCTTGAGCCAAGGAAAGACAAACAAACCCAAAATTCTCCACAGAGCCACACTGGGCACCCACACTGTGACCTCCAGCAGAGCAGCTGATTCTCCCTCGTGCCTCAGTTTCCCTCCTCTGAGCTATCAGCTGGCAGCCACTATTCCAACTGCTCATGATGCTTTAGAGGGGGATAACCCTGGCTGGGAGCTGTTTTACCCGTGGCACTGTCACTTGTCCCTGGTACTGCGCATCCAGATTCTCCTCACACTGCTCCATTCTGCTAATTTCCCTAATTTCCCCACTTAGCCCCAGATGGGTTTGTTTTCCTTTGGTTGATAATAGCAGGGAAGCTCTGCAGGCCCCAGAGAGGGAATTTCTCTCCCAGAAATTGTTTTGTCTGCTGGTTTAGAGGGAGCACTTGGGCTGCACAGCGGGTTAGAGGTTTTACCCCTGTTAAAGTCACTTAAACTGCCACCTTTCCCTCAGCACTGATATCATTAGTGGTGACACATTGCTGCAGCCTCTCCACAGAGGTCACCCAGCCCTTTCTGGAGCTATCACACAAAGCTAAAAGCCATAAATATTATATTTAACCCTCTCCTTTCCTGTGTTACTGCACAACCACTGGAGGTGCAGGTCACCCTGAACACACTCTGGCTCCTCTATTCCACCAATTCCATCAGTTAGGTTTGTATTTTCAGTTGTGGCTCAATTTTCCCACCCCAAAATCCAAATAAATGCCAATATTTGGTATAAAACTAATGCCTGGGCAGCTGCATTCCCATCCATCTCTGAAGGCAGAGCCACAGGGGAAAGACTTGTCAGAGGGATCTTCTACTTCCAAGGAAAATCTGTGTTTCCTCCATCATTGAAATAGGAACAGTTATTAATGAATTCTTTTGCAAAAGCTGGGCTAAACCCTGCCCATGGCAGGGGGTTGGGACAAGATTATCTTTATGGTCTTTTCCAATCCAAAGCGTTCTGTGATTCTCTGAAAAACTTTACATAAAAAGAAACAAACAGACTTCTTTTTTTAAAGGAGAGAATTCTTGTAGAGCTGAATGTACTCTAAATATTTATTGTTGATGTTTAAGTACCAAGCAGATTTTGAGCAGGATAAAGTCAGGCTAAAGTCTGTGCAAAAATTGTCAAGAAAATGACCTGTGCTAGGCTGGAGGAGTGAGGTGTGGTGAGGAAGGGTGAGGAGGTGCAGTCCCCATCCCTGGAGGTGAGGAAGGGTGAGGAGGTGGAACCCCCATCCCTGGAGGTGAGGAAGGGTGGGAAGGTGGAACCCCCATTCCTGGAGGTGAGGAACAGTGAGGAGGTGGAACCCCCATCCCTGGAGGTGAGGAAGGGTGGGAAGGTGGAACCCCCATCCCTGGAGGTGAGGAAGGGTGAGGAGATGCAGCCCCCATCTTTGGATGTGTCCAAGGAAGGGCTGGATGTGGCACACAGTGCTCTGAGCTGGGGACCAGGTGGGGACTGGGCACAGCTTGGACTGGATGGTCTCAGAGGGCTTTTCCAAGCTCAGAATCCTGGGATTCTGTGGAATGCCCCTTGCTCAGGTGGGGCTCCCTGAAGCTGAGTCCAGCTCCTACTTAGGTCTCACAAGCCCTTCCTGTTCCCTGTGTGCTGAGCACACAGCTAGGTGTTTAATGCACCATTTGGCCACTTTTCCATATGTTCCATATTTTTTCCTGCCTGTTAATAGGATTGTCCACCCCCTGTGCTGCTGCCATGCCCTAAACATGGTGCCAGGGCTGCTGCATCCCCCTCTGCTGCCCCTCTCCAGGTCTGACTCCATCTGAGCCATCACCTCAGCTTTCACTCAACTGCCTGAAGCAAAGGAGAATCCTGGCTTATGAACCTGCTCACAATTGCTGCAGTTCCAGCCAGGAATAAACTGTTCTTAACCTAAATACTCCTCTGAGGACACTGAGCTCGGGGGAAGAAGCATAACTGTGCTGTATCTAGTGCAGGCAGGGATAAGTGAGCCTGGACACGCTGGATAAGTTGGGAAAGCAGCTGGAAAGAGAGGGGAGGGAAAGGAGAGCAGTGCAGAACACAGCTGAACAATAATGACCACTTTAGATTGTAGTAAATGCAATGTTTCCAAATAAAACACAGGCTGTTGAAGCTACAAAGAATGAAAAGGCTGCCAAAGTGGAAGATTTGTCCAAAGGCAGCCCAAAAAATACCTCAAGGAGAAGGGAAACTCCAGAGTGTGAAAAGCCCTTCCATAGTGAGAGTGAGGTGAGGCTGTGGTTGGTGCTGGGCACCACAGGGAGCAGCACCCATGGAATAATTGATATGGCAAATTAAAGAATAATAAAAATGATAGAACAAAATGGGCAAAGCTCAGTGGAAGAAGAGCTGGAGTGGAGTTAAGTTTGCAGGAAAAATATTTTTTCACTGTGATGCAAAATGCCCACTAAGGTGAGCCAGGATCTACCACTGAATCTTAGAGAAATCCTGATAACAAGAGACTTCAGAGGTATTTTGGGATGCTCTGAGGAAAGCTGTGGGGAGTGCTATTTGGAATTACTCTGTACTTGAGGTATTTCAGCATTAATTGCACAGCTTTACTCAGAGATTACTCATTTTCAAGTTGGTCCTACCGAGGTGTTGAATAATGGATGATATTAAACTTTGGGTTAGGGATTCAGGGGATTGATTTGGAAGACATGGGTGAGACAGCCCCAAAATCAAACTTCTGTCAAAAATTAGCAGAATAGAAGTTACGTTTGAAGTGCAAGAACTGAGAAAAAAAGCACCTTTCTCACTGATTCAGGCAAAATAAAGATGACTAAGCCTGCCTCGATTTTACCTCTTTGTCTGGCTGACTTTCTCAGCAAGATTGATTCCAAATCCAGCTAAGCCCTGAAAGGAATTAGCAGGAAAGTGCTTTGTTGGAGGATGCTGAGGGGGTGGGTTGAGCAGCCGGGGAAGCAGCAGCAATACCCAAAAATAAAAGCCCAGCCCTGACTAACCAGGGGGCCCTGTTGGGTTCACTGAAGTATGAGTAAAGTCATAAAACCCCTCACTTGAATCCACAGAGGCAAAAGCACTTTCAGGGAACAGAAAAGCAGGTGAGAAAGTGTTTGTGAGGTCATAAAATCAGAGAACACAGAGTGGGAGGGACTTTAGGGACCATCCAGTGCCACCCCTGCACAGCACAGACAGCAAAAGGTGCAAGAGATGCCTCCAGGAAGGTCTCACTGCACCAGTCAGCCCCAGAGCTTTGGGTTAAACTGTCACTGTCATATTTTCTGGAAAGATCCCTTTGCCAGGATTTCTCTCCTGGGAAGCTGAGAAGCCTCAGAGAAAAAGGAAAACAATAATTATCTCATTTGCTTCTCCTGTGTTTTGCTGCTTTGGAATGTGGTTTGGAGATTATTTATCCAACAGGTGATTGTTTCATTGGTTTCATGTGAATTGTTTTGACTTATTGGCCAATCAGGACCAAGCTGTGTTGGACTCTGAAGAGAGAGTCATGAGTTTTTCTTTAGTATTTTTTAGCCTTCTGACTGTATCCTTTCTGTATTCTTTAATATAGGTTAGTACAGTTTTGGTATAGCATTCTTTAATATAATATAGATCATAAAATAATAAATTAGCCTTCTAAGAACATGGAGTCAGATTCATCATTCCTTCCTTCATCTGGGAACCCTACAAACACAAGAGTTAAACTCCTGCTTTCCTCTGAAGCCCGGCCTAACTCTGCACTTCCAGCCCAGGCTAGGCTTGGAACAAGCTGGGAGAATGGGAGGAAGAGCTGATCTCTTCTGAGCCACACACAGGAAAGGGACAAGGGGATCTCTAGGCTGTTCCCAGGAATTTACATTCTTCAGAGATGTTTCACTGTTAAAAAACCCCATAATGGATGTTTCTGTTTTGCTTTTATTTCAGTGTTTTGGAGGAGCAGTAATGCTTTGGGTAAAATTCAAATCAATGCAAACCTCATAAGCCAATAAAATTTTATAGATGGTTATCCAATATGTAATTTGTTACACAATTTCTCTGTGGCTTCTGTTTATTGAGACATAAAGACTTTGCTTTTTTTAAGGGAGGTTTTATGTGAGGAGGGCATAAGAAGGAATAACCTTTCATACCTATTGTGCCATAAACTAAATTACTCTTAACCCAAACCATTAATCTTGTGGTGGCAGCCTAATGAGACCAAAGGAAACAGAAACAAACTGCCTGGAATCTTCTTGAAGGGACAACTCTTATTTCCATCAAGCCTGTAGCTGCCCAGGTTGGCCACATGGATGTCACAGTTGATAATATCAGATAATATAATAAAATATAATCCAAGAAAATGATGAGGGTATAAAGCTTGGGACAGGGAATGAGTGTAGAAGAGATGTTCAGGTGTAGCTGCACACTGTGTTTATTTCCTGGCAGGAATTTCCTGCTGGATGTGAGTAATGGAGGGAAGGGAAGGAAGTCTGAGCAGCAGCCTGGGGGCTGCTCAAATAGAGATCAGCTTGGCTTTGGTGGTTTGAATCGGGAGGGCTGGAAAAGCTCTCAGGAAGAATGATCCCCACCCTCGTGAGGAAATTCACTGCAGTGCCTGGTGCTTATGACTGAGATGTTCTTTCTCTAATACAGCTTTTCTCTCTGCAATATCCTTTGGCCTGTACACAACATCATTTTTCCTGGTGTAATTTCAAAGCAAAGGAGCAAAACTTGGGAGCAAATGCGACCTTTCTTTTTTTATGTTTTATTTTCTGGAGTCAAACACAGAAACATAAAAGGAGCTTTTACTCAGTAGGTCCTGCTTGAAGTATGAGTGCACTGACCTGGAGATACACACAGAGTAAAAGCCAATTTGAGGCTGTATCATAAGTTAAGTGAAGCTCCAGGTCTTTGGGAAGCTGATCTAAATCTTGCTGAAATCAGTGGGATGTGTTTCCCTTTCCCAGCGCTGGATCAGCCCTTGCATGCTGCTTATTATCTCCATTAATTCCTGGGTGCTTTCCCCTCCACACAACGCAGTTGTGGCTGTGGGATTTGCCTGGGTAAAGGAATTGAAGTACGTGGTGATGAGCTTGCACTCTGATGAGGACTGGTTTGCCTATTAAAGAAAGAAAAGCTAAAGACAGCGGATCCCTTCAGACCCCAAACTTGCTATTTCCCTTAAAGGATGACAGATTTTTGTGAGAGGAGCAGACCAAGAGAGGAACAGAAACAATCTGTGTGTTGCTCTTAGCACAGAACTGGTGAAAAAAATAGATTTGTGTCATTATGAGGCAACAACACTGTTTTATGTGTCAAGGTAAAAAGATAAATAGTCCATTATTTAGATCAGCACCAGTAAATGGATGTTTTTAAGACTGAAAAGCGAGGCCATCTCCTTCTTATCATCTCCATTCAATCTCCTAAACTCTTGCTGAACCTGTAACAGAGCCTGGGCTGCGAGAGAGAGCGAGCCAAGGCTCCGAGTGACACAGAGTGACACCAGCAGGAGTTATTAGAGGAATTTATGAGCACAATCAGACACAGGCATGACAAGAAGTTGGGGAAGAGCTGCAGTATCCCAGGAAACAATCTGCATTATTAAGAGCAGAACTCCAGGGAAGGTGTGATGAGCTTGACAAAGTGCAGACACTTCACTTCGGGATCCTCCTCAAAGCCTCTCCCTCAAAACCAGAAGCACTTTAAAGCCCATTAGAGACCAAACTCTATTTTGGGGTTTTACCACTGCAGCTCCAAGGAAATGTGTAGAAACTCAATGATGGAGCAGCTTTGCAGGGATGTGAGCTGAAAATGAGGATTTTACAGTGTTTTTTCTGCAGCTGTTGGGATGGATTTGATAGTCCTGGGGGAGCAGCAGGTTGGGGTTGGCCAAGGCTCCAAAGGTGACTCTGAACTGGTGCCAGTGTTGGTGTGAAACTGGTCTGAACCTCCCTGAAATGGGGCATAACCAGCACAGCTTCCTGAGAGCTTAAAGAAAGACTGGAAAAGGAAACTTTATTGTTAAATATTTTAGATCCTTGTCCCATGGAGAGTCCAGTCACCAGAGAGGAAGGAAAGATGTTAGCATGGGGGTTTCACTGTTCAGGCTTACCAATCAAACTATTTCTAAGGATTTATTTTTTCCTTTTGATATGTAGCCCAAATTCAGCAAAACAACTAAATCCATCTTTTGCAGTTGATATGAGAGTGATCCTATAGCAAAGAATGCACCTGAAAATATGTTAATTAGCAATTTCTGCTATGGAGCAGCCATTCCACAAACCTGGCATTAGACAGACCCTGAAGCAGGGAGCTTAAATTCCAAAGACCCCTTAAATTCAATGTTTTCCTTGAACAAATTCTTGTTTTTCTCTGGAATATTAGCAGTGTTAAATCACCAGCCTCCAGTTTTGAAGGCAGTTTATATTAGGCACCTTTAAAAAGGAAGGGGAAATTTGGGATGTTGAATTGTTTTGTTTTTATTGATGTGGAAAATGAAAGTGTGACTCCTTGATAATGAATGCAGTCATGGATTTCTTGGGACAAACCATTTTTTTTTCATGTTCTAAATGTGGTGGTGTTTGACTTAAAACAAAGGACAACCTTTGTAAGAGGTTTGGTGAAATCATGTGCTTTAGTAGAGACTCCAAAAGGCAAAAGTTGCTTTTAATAAGGGATGGAGGAATAAGAGAATGAGGAAAGATCCCCTTTGCAGTGGAAAGACAGATTTTGATATTCTTCAATTCTGCTGAACCAACAACTGTAAGGGTTTATAACAAACAGTTTGATGCAGGAATGAAACCAGAGAAATTTCACTTCTTGTGCCACCACAATGGCACAAAATGGATTAAGGATGTAGGAACTGCTTGGGAAGTGCACAGAAATAGGATATAAAAGTGGAATGGAAAATACAGAGCAGGGGGATGAAAAGGGAGGGAACACCAGCTAAACATGGAACTTTCACCAGCTCCTTTTAACTAATTATTGGCACAATAACATCATTCAAACCCCCAGGATTTTTCCCTCTGGAGATTTCTCTGGTTAGTTGTGAGTTTTCCCTGCACTTTTCCTGGGTGCTCAGGACCGTGGTGGTGAGGGAATAATGGGAATAATTCCCCAGCAGCCCCTTGTAATTTGGGCACTTAATCAGCAAAATCATTTGCATCAGGACTTTGCCGAGTAAGTGCTCCTCAGAACGGCCTGGGGTGAGACAACAGTGCTTAATTCACTTTTTCTTTTCTGTGTTAGAACAGATCATTTGGCATTGTCTCCTCTCAATTATTCTCTGTGATTCCAACAACATATTTTGGTGCATAAAGACAGTGGAAATGAAAGCACTGAATAGAAGGGGATAAAAGAGGCTCCTTGGAGAGCTCATGTTAAAAGGCAACAGGTGAACATCTTGTTAGATTGCAGTGTCCAGTTTAATGGATGAGGAAACAAAGCAGAAATGAAAAGGAAGTTCTGCCTCTGGAAAAAAAAAAAAAAATGAACTGCCACGAGAAATCTCTTGCTAAATATTTATATCCAGTCCTGGCCTTTCACAGCCCTTCACGTTCTTGAATTTTAGAATAGATTTATTTTAAATAACTGCATACATAAATAAGTGCATCCTAAATATACCTCTCTGTGTATTAGGAGACTCTAAGTAAAATTATTATTCTTATCATAAAAGAGATAAATTTAAAGAGTTCTTCTTCCAAATAGATTTGGTCCTGGTTCCCAGCTGGTGCAAATTTGCATTTTTCCATGAAGGTCAAGGTTTTCCTACTCTCACCCTGGAGTAGCCAACCCTGTTTAGCTGTTAAAAAACCCAGAACTCCTCCAGAATAGCAAGTTCAAGTTCTTTAGTGTACCCAGGAAGGGAAAACTTCCCTAAATCCTGATTACTATTCCAGCTAACATTTTGCTTTTCTAACCTGTTCTGAGTTTGGAGGAATTGTCTGCTGCATATCCAGCAGATGCAAATGCATCAATCCCTGCATGTGTGACTTGTTTGGAGTGCAGGGCAATTATCCAGGAATAAAATCAATTTCTAACAAATCATCTGCTATGTGCAAAGCAGGCCTCTAATAGTAATTAAAGTCATAAAATGGATTAATGTTTCTCTCTATCTCTTCCTTTTACCCACTGGTAAAAACAGCTCATACATGAGTTCTAGGAAAGAGCATGAACTGCAAAAGGAATTAATTAATAAGCAACAAATAATCACAAATCAATTCATTTTAGGCCTAGGATTACATCATGATTTTCAAGCAACTTGATACAATTGATCTATGTCATGTGAACTGACTTTGAAGTGACTTTGAGGGAATTTAGATGTTCATATGGAACTTGTAGCAAAAATAAAAACATATTTAATGTACGAAAAGGGAAAAATAGATAAGTCTTGTTTTATATGCACCAAGACATTCTCTGTAATAAAATGAAACTCTGAAGTCGTACCTCTATTTGGCTCACATTGACATGTTCTTCTCCAATACACTCAAACACACAGCTCATAATCAAGTTTTCTTCTCAAATTGCCAATTTAAATAATAAAAAAAAGTCTATAAGTTATTCCCTGACTTGAAACACAGCCATCTTCTCAAAATCAAAACAGTGGTTATTGTTAAAGCTGTTAAAGAAAGACATGGCTATTTATATTTATTACATCCTAATGACTCAATAATTTTTACTCTGGGAAGGGAAGCTTTCCTGTTGGAGTAAGTCTTTTTTTGACCTAGAAATGGGGCAACTGAGAGGTGTTTTAAAAACTTTTATTCCATTTTCAGTCTCATGTGAAGGGTGAGATAATACCGATGTTATAATTCACGCCATCGCAATCAGAACTATATTTTAATTATACAATACACTATAAGCGTTTCTTGGCCTATCAGCTTTAGCCAGACCATGCTGTAAATGCCTTAAAGCCAATAATCTAAAATTACCCCTCATGGGTCCTATTTCAATGCAGCTTTCATAGTTCTATTTCTCCAAAGTATTATTTGCAAAGCTCTACAAATCCATTTCCTACACTTTCCCAATTCCCAGTCCTTGTCCTTCCTCCTGCCTGGCTTGGCTGGTGTGGAGCAGCACCCTCAGGGCATCCCCTTCACCCACCCAGTGCTCAGGGATCCCTCTTGGGTCACCCAAACCCCTCTGGATTTTCCATGGGGGATCCTTTAGAAACTCCAGCTTTGCTCCTTGGTTGTTTAAAGGACTTCCTCCTCTTCCTCCTCTTCCTCTTCTTCTTCCTCTCCTTCTGCATTCCACCAGCATCCAGCTCTGGAGCTCCAGCAGAAGAGGGAATTCATTTGTATTCCTCTTCCCATCTCTAGATCATCTTCAAACCTGTCTAGACATTAAAGCAATCTGTTTGCTGCACTGATTATTCCACTTGGCTGTGTCCCCTATATTAAAAACCATAGATTATGCTGAATTAAGTCCAATTTCATCCAGAAACCAACTGATTATTTTCTTCCTTTTCCTCATTATCCAAGAGATTCTAAATGATAGCAATAAACAGCAGCAGCATCACCAAGGAGGAAGGGAATGGGAAGGTTCCTCATTTCACACTGAATCATTTACTTGTTAAACAATAAGCCTTGAAATTAACTTTCCCTCCTGACACCCCTGCATGCACAAATGCAAGTAAAATTATTACAGCCTTCATCTTGGGCAAAAATAATGGTCATGGATGGTTCAGCTAATCTTAGAGTCACCCTGGAATTTCAGCCCTGCTTGTTCCTATTTCTATTGGTTAGAATTCCACCTAATCATGGTTTAAATCCATGGCCACCCAGGTCAGCCCAGATCTAGTCCTGGCCACTTTATTTATTGCTGCACTGCAGTATATGGCTATTAAAAAATCCAAATATTTCCTGACAGCTCTCGGGGGAAATCTGCAGTTCATAATTTCCTTTCATGGTACTATTAATACTTCCTGACAGGCTGAAAGCCAGTTGTTAATAATCTGGAAGATTTCCAGGTTCTTGTCTAAAATTAGCTTCAGTTTCAGTTT
>VYZP01059216.1:5480-25809 GCA_013400635.1 Hypocryptadius cinnamomeus
TTTGCATGCAAACAATGTCAGTATGGTAAGTGCTCTGGGTCTTAAATTTCTGATTATGTAAAACTTTGTGGTTCCTCTAAAACTGATGTTCCTATCTGAAGGATGTGGTTCCTCTTGACATCCACAGCTTTTCTTCTAATTAAAAAAGAAGAAAAAAAAGGAGATACAATTCACTTGAATGCAGCAACCTTTACAATTAGTATTTAACTGTCCATAAAAGTACTGATTCTCTTAATGAACCTGCTGCTACCATTGTTTACTACCTTGAAATTAAGGGGGAAGAAAGAACCGATCATTAAGCAAATCTCATGTTACTGTTTACCTACCTCTATAGTCTCATTATCACTTGTAATTACGTATAGTTAATCAGTGCCAGCATCCAGAAAAAAAAGTTTATTGAATGGAACAAGATGAAATAGATAATACCTCAATGCTCAAAGTGTAACATAGATCTAATGTAATTGCTCACAGAAAGTTAAATTGTAAAGTTTACATTTAATTCAACCAAATGTCACACTCTAAAATTGTGCAGACCATCAAAATATTTCTTAATGAGGGAAATTAATCAGTTGTTCAGATATTCATGCTTGATTTAGAATAATTAAAACATGAGAAAGAAAGCAATTAAAGAGAATATGTTGAATTCATGGTCTTTTTGGAGAATGTTTAACATGCATGATGACTAAATTACTTGCACTTCTTTATGGGAAGGTCTTCAGCACAGGTTTCACAACTTTGTTTTTTAGAAACATCAATCAAGTTCATCTCACAATTCCTCTCAGGTACCACATGTAAACAGTCAAGTAGGGCAAATGCAAAGCAACACAAGAACAGTTTGGGATTTAGGTTTTTTTTTTTCTCCTCCAGTATCTTTTTTAATGAGAAAATGCTAACTGATAGGAGTTAGAAGTGTCCATTGTGACAAGTTCCTGTTTCTTTTTTTCATACCTACACATTTCAAAATTCCTGGTATGATCCACTTCCACTCATTATTGCCAGGACATTGCAGTCATGAGATGGTCCCTTGGGGCCCTGGGAGCCAGGATCTGAGAGTCACAGATGGGGGGCCAGTCAGGGTCCCCATTGGCATGGATGCAGTCCCACCATGCCGCAGCAGAGAAGGTCCAGTGGTGGAAACCAGGGCCATCCAGCAGGACAGGGATAACCAGGCGCCAGCAATACAGGTGATGACTAAAAGAATAGAGTTTAGATTTGCTGTTAGAAATTATCTACTGTGAGGGTGGTGAGGCACTGGAACAGGCTGCTCCAACAAGCTGTGGATGCCCCATCCCTGGAAGTGTTCATCCAAGCTGGATGGAGCCCTGAAGCTGGTTTAGTCCCTGCCCATGGGTTGGAACAAGAGGATCTTTGATGTCCTTTACAGCCCAAACCATTCTATGATTCCATGACAGTTCAGGACCAAGGACAAGAAAGGGATATAAAAACAGGGTTAAGGTCAGTGGGAAGCTGGTGCAAGGCAAGTCCCTACAACCCTTCCCTACAGCAAGGTGCAGTCCTGAGCTTGCATTCAGCCCCGGTTGCGGGTGAAGCCCTCTCACCATCCTTCACAGCAGCCTGATCCACAGTCACACACGGGTCAGAGCTGACCTCCACCACAAGCAGATAAATCCTTGGTGCAGAGACACTCTTGAAGAAGCTCATTACAGATCTGATGGTTACAGCTGATCGGGGCAATTGGAGCTTGTTGGTGTGCTCAAGACAGCAAAGAGATAAAACAACGCTTCGATCTTTTACTGAAATTACTACTCTTTTAAAATATAATCGAACATGCAACTGAAAAATGTAAAACCGTGTTTAGACATGAAAAATGAAAGAAGACATTTTGTTTGATATACTTGGCTGAATGTTATGTCTTGAATTTTTAATTAATTTTTTCGAGATTTCAAATTTTCTTTCATAGTCAATATGGATACTCTTTGGTGTGGGGTTTTGTATTTGGTTGTTTTTTCATTTGCTCTCTACCAAACTCCTGATAAACCTATGTATATTTTTATCTTATCAGGNAGGGTGGTGAGGCACTGGAACAGGCTGCTCCAACAAGCTGTGGATGCCCCATCCCTGGAAGTGTTCATCCAAGCTGGATGGAGCCCTGAAGCTGGTTTAGTCCCTGCCCATGGGTTGGAACAAGAGGATCTTTGATGTCCTTTACAGCCCAAACCATTCTATGATTCCATGACAGTTCAGGACCAAGGACAAGAAAGGGATATAAAAACAGGGTTAAGGTCAGTGGGAAGCTGGTGCAAGGCAAGTCCCTACAACCCTTCCCTACAGCAAGGTGCAGTCCTGAGCTTGCATTCAGCCCCGGTTGCGGGTGAAGCCCTCTCACCATCCTTCACAGCAGCCTGATCCACAGTCACACACGGGTCAGAGCTGACCTCCACCACAAGCAGATAAATCCTTGGTGCAGAGACACTCTTGAAGAAGCTCATTACAGATCTGATGGTTACAGCTGATCGGGGCAATTGGAGCTTGTTGGTGTGCTCAAGACAGCAAAGAGATAAAACAACGCTTCGATCTTTTACTGAAATTACTACTCTTTTAAAATATAATCGAACATGCAACTGAAAAATGTAAAACCGTGTTTAGACATGAAAAATGAAAGAAGACATTTTGTTTGATATACTTGGCTGAATGTTATGTCTTGAATTTTTAATTAATTTTTTCGAGATTTCAAATTTTCTTTCATAGTCAATATGGATACTCTTTGGTGTGGGGTTTTGTATTTGGTTGTTTTTTCATTTGCTCTCTACCAAACTCCTGATAAACCTATGTATATTTTTATCTTATCAGGGTAATTACACAGAAAATTCTGGATATCAATTTTTTTATTAGATTTTTTTTCCCCCTAACAGATGATATGAGCTTTTTCAATGAATTTCTGTAAAATTTTACAGGTAGCTTTGCTGTGAGTCATGAACTGGAATGCTGACTGTGGCTTTCAGGTAATTGCCACACTTATAATTATAGAGTGGGTAATATAGTTATGAATTGCTTCTCACCTATAGCTCCTTTGTGGTTGCAATAACTGTAAAGGGATGTTTTTTTCTCTTCAAACATGATTTTTCAGTGCAGTTTCAAAGCCTCTATAGAGAAATCTGCAAAACAGTCACGCTTACAACCAAAGATAAACAGGTATTTGGAAGCTGTAGTTTGTGTGTATATATATATATATATATATATATATATATATATACATATGTGTATATACATATATGCATATGTGTATATAAAATATAATATGTTAAATATTATATATATATAAAACATATAAAATATAAAAATATATTTACTTCTGGTCTTTTCAAGGTAAATCAAAACAATTTAAATAAAATGAAAACTATTAAAACTTTTCTGTATTTTCATTTTTTTCAATACCACAGAGAATGCTAGGAAATATGAGCAAAATTGAATTCTGATAGCTTAGTTACTGCATATTTAAAACATAAAAACTCACTTTTGTGGATTTGAATCTTTTGACTTTGTCTTTCTTTGCATGTATACATGAATACACACATCTTTACTGCTTTGATGAAATTTTGTTGAAATCTGAAACTCAGAGAATGAAATTGATAGGTGATTTACTGGTTCACATACAATAAAGAAATATTTATGTTCATATTTAAATTCACCTAATTTTGATGTTCCCCTTCTTGATAATAGCAGTATACAACTAAACTTGAAGAGTAATAACTAAGGTAAATGACTACATTAAAAATAACTTTTTGTGTGTGTCATGAAAATTCAATACATTTTCAAACTAATCAAAATTCAAAAAACTGCAGAATTTCTCCAGTACTTATGCTTTCAGGCCATGCATTTGAAATAAATTCATTTAATTTTTTGATACCTATCAATTCTTTGCTCAAGGTAGTGTTTTTTAAGCAATTAATAGACATGAAAAATATTTTACCAGTTTGTCTCAGAACTTAGGCTCTAGTGAGCACTGAAGGTTCTTTTTGGGAATGGGTGAAAATGATTTTCCAAGTAATTGGAATTCTTCAGGTGAGAACAAGCATACATTTTTCTCTGGGAATTATGCGCTTCAGCCTAATACAAGTTAAGAGCATCAAGAGATCCCCAATAGCCACTGAACCAAAGCTCCCCATGTTACCCTACTATCCTTTTAATCGTATTATAAAAATTACTTATAAATAGGAGAAATATGGAATAGTGGGATCCATTTCAAATACTGTTCATTTGATAGAGAGAATAGCAAGAGATTTGCATCTTATTTATTCTGTATTTAGCTCATGTGTCATATAACTCATCTAAAACAGAACAGCAAGTTTCTTTAGAGCTTGCTCTGCTGAAGTTTTCTTTGCACTTCTGATTGATAAGGACTGGATAAGCAAGAACACAGGCTACAGAAGCATAAGACTTTTTTCTCTGAACTGGCCCTCCACTTCAAGTGCCATCTCTCCTGGGTGAGCAGAGAAGGTCTTTCCATGACCTGAGCACTGTGTTACAGCCCATGTTATCTTTTCCTAAGATTTGAACCTATATGGAAGGTTTTTCTACTGCCCCTGAGATGTTATGCCCTCCCAATGCAGAGCTGGAAAAGAAAGACCAAAAAAAAAAAAAAGTCACTATAAAAAGCAAATTGCTGCAGGTTTTCTAAATATCACAAAGCAAAACAAGTAGCTGAAGTCCAAACAGACAAATTCATCAGGGTCGTCAAAATAGAACTATTATGTGTTGCAAGGACATCTATATATAGTGGCAAGGACTGCATCCTTTTTTCTGTCACAACAAATACACTTAGCATTCTTCCTGAGGGAAAACTGTGTTAAATGTGGGATTAGTGTGCAGGGAGGTCTAGCTGACAAACTGTTAATGTATAATTTCTTATAGCATAGATGTACATAGATCTTCCATTATCTGACAGTAAAACAGAGCTCAGTAAATATTATAATTTGCTGTATGGCAGGAGAGGAGGAGAGGGAATAACGAGGCAGCAGTGAAGGTTTTCCAACAACCTCATGCCCTGTATTGGCTCAGCTATCAGATGTTCTCTATCTGCTTGATGAGCTCTACAGTACATTTCCTTTCCCAACACCTGTGTCTTGGAGGGTGGTACTCCATTCAAAGTTACCCATATCTCAGACTTCTCTCACAAGACCTTAAGAACCCTGTCTCCACAGCTCCAACAGTCCTCCACTGATTTATACTGTTCTCTGCTACTCCATCTCCAAAGGCTTCAATATTGTTTGTTAGAGTGTGAGAAGAAATGAGGTTTCAAAATTGCTGCTTTTTCAGTTCCCACGGCTTACAGAGTGCTACTGGAAGCAGACTGAAAAAAAAAATCTTAATTGCTGTGGTTTGTAAACTTTCAAAATAGATTATTATGGTGAGGCAAAAGTGCCAGGAAGTTGATAACCTACACTCTGAGTCTCAACCCAGCGTGAATCAAAATGACATTTATGAAGTCTTAGAAAATCTCAACTGTAATGAAAATGTCTACTGACCCCTGACTAATAGTGTCAGCAATCCAGCAGTGCTTAATTATTAAAATCAACACATGTCCTGCACTGACAGCCCAGTGTTTTGAACTGTGCAGTTCTGCTGAAGAGGTGGAAACAATAAATAGAAGTGACAAAATTTCCTTTTTTATTCATTCTTGTTCTCTCTTTCTGCTGATCCCTTCCACAGCAGAGTTAGAAAGGTCAGCATGACTATGTTTTCCAAGAGTTTGTTACACTGTAAACTGCAACTGGCTGTTCGTGGCTTAGGTGGGCATGCTCATCTCTGGGTCATAAAGTGGCTGGTGGCCAGGTCCAGAGAGTGGTGATGAGTGGTACTACACCCAGCTGGCAGCCAGAGGTGCTCCCCAGGGCTCCCTGCTGGGGCCAGGTCTGTTGAACTGTTTGAGGTTCAACAAGGCCAGGTGCTGGGTCCTGCACTTGGGACACAACAACCCCATGCAGCACTACAGGCTGAGGATAGAGTGGCTGGAAAACTGCCTGGTGAAGAAGGACCTCGCGGTACTGGTGGCCAGTAGCTGAACATGAGCCAGCTGTGCCCATTTGGCCAAGAAGGCCAAAGGCAGCTGGCCTGTACCAGCAATAGTGTGCCCAGCAGGACCAGGGCAGTGATTGTCCCCCTGTACTGGGCACTGCTGATGCCACACCTTGACTACTGTGTCCAGTTTTTGGCCCCTCACTGCTAGAAAGACATTGAGATACTGGAGCAGGTCTAGAGGAGGGCAACAGAGCTGGTGAAGGATCTGGAGCACAAGTTTGATGTGGAGTGCCTGAAAAAGCCAGGGATGTTTAGCCTGAAGAGAAGGAGGCTGGAAAGAGATCCTATTGCTCTCTACAACTACTTGAAAGGAAAGGATGTTGTAGCCAGGTGGCTATTGGCCTCTAGGTAGGTAGAACTAGACACCATCGTCCAGGGGAGGCTATGTTGGATATTTGGAAGAATTTCTTCACAGAAACGGTCAATAGACATTAGAAGGAGCTTCCCAGGGTGGTGGTAGAGTCACCACCCCTGGAGCTTTTAAGGAAAGCCTGAACATGGCTCTCAGTGCCATGGCCTAGTTGACAGGGTGGTGTTCAGTAATAGGCAGGACTCGATTTCAGAGGTCTTTTCTAACCTGATTGATTCTGTGATTCTGTAGTGAGGTGGCAGCACTCCAGAATTTACTACTTACTTGATTTATTTTTTTTACTATTTACTTTACTATTTACCATCTGTTTACTGAGATAATTGTGAAAGTGCTGGATCTCATGGGAGAGCTAGAGCTGCATGCAGTTGTCAAGGCCACAGACTATCCAGGAAGCACCCAAGCAATTGCACTTGGGCATTAGTGACGAGGAAACTCCTCTATCCTGAACAAGAGAAGAGACCAGCTGGGTCAGTGTCCCCTAAATCTAAAGGCACCCTCCAGAATAAGTGTAGTTGGGGAGGAGACCACCCTAACTTCAGTATTGTACTACAGGTATCCTCACTTCTGTTCTCTTTTAGGTTCCAATCCTCAAAAACTGAGTGACAGGCTTAACTTCAATATAGTGATTGTCCCAGCGAGGCTGATGAAAATTCAAACTAAAATAAAATTTCTGGTAAATGAAATGCCATCTCCGTTCACCCCTTATTCTGCTATGATATGCCTTCCTCATGACAGTAATTTGAGGATGAAATCTGCTTTGTCACTAACCTTCCTGCAGGCTGTTTGTCTTTGATGGAAACACGGCAGGGGTCCACACAGATCATCCACTAGCACCCTGGGCTTGGTGATCAAAGAATCTCATTGCTGAGATTCTCAGTTCCACAGAGAGCAGTTATCTTGCAGTACAGATGCAACTCTTGGAACATACGCTCTGTAAAGTGCCTTTTTGGAAATGCAAAACTCTTCTTAGAGGAGAAGACTTTAAAGCCCAAATCACCTAGAAGTTTCCAAAAATGTCATAATAGATTTAGGAAAATGATAGTAAACCACTCTTCTCTCTTTCTGTTTTTCTTGTAAAGGGAAATATTCAAAATAAAATTCCCTTGTAATTTTGTCAGTATGGTTTTGAATGCTCTTCTGCATTTAGAATTTGAATAAGTTAAAAAGAAAAAAAAATCAATGTGAAACACAATAGCAATCAATTTTCTAAAATGAGAAAAATGTATTCATTTATTATGCCTTTAAAGCATTTAAACTTATTTGGTGGGAAAGAAAATCAGAAATATGCTGTATCAAGTATGAAAGAATATATTTTGAGAAATATTGTAACTATTATAAAACTGGAGCTTAATTGTTACTGCAGCTTACAGATGTTTTTTATGGTACTTGTACTCAAAGCAAGGTAATGCACTGAACTCTCATTTAGCTCTGTCTTTACCCATTGGAGCACAGTGTGGCTTTTCAGCAGTGGACTTTTTGGTGAGGTGAAGGCTCTAATGGTGAGTTCTGTTTTAATAAAGATTGTGCCTGTATGTTTAAAATTGTCCTCAATCTAATACCATAATCTGCATTCCCTATAGACAGAAATAAAGAAGTATTGCAATGAATATCACTAACAAAATCTATTAATTCTAGCATGAAAAGTCGTACAATACTCTTCTACCTAGAGAAATACATAAAAAATGAAAGGAAATCACTTTATCTTGTTTTAGCATTCTCTTTAATATGGTATTGGTAACCTGTCTGTAACAGCAACTTAGCAGAGACCAAGTATTTCCCCTCTAATTTTGTTTTAAATATTAAAAGATGCAGAACACAGGGTGCTATATTTACCTGGTTTGTAATTCCTCTCACTTCAGTGTTTTACTCTGCTGAATTTGGCCCATTGAAGAAGCTTTGTGGTTTGTTACTGTAGAGCTGACTCTCCTTTCTTAAACATTCTCCTGCAGCTGACATGAATACTAAGCAATACAGCTGCAGTCATCTGTAAAAGCTTGGAATTAATTTTCCTCTTTATTGCTACAGCTTATATCATTCTGCCTTTCCCTTTATAATACAGAAAAAAAATCTCATTCCTTGAGAAGCCATTGCAATTAGTTTCCTTCCTTTTATTATTACTCATCAGTAAAGAAACCAATGCAACTGTTGTCATCTGTACACGCACTAACTACAGTATGAACATTGTCAGAAAAAGTTTACTGAAATGGTAAGTTAAATCAAGACATGAAACAAATCTTTTCTGGTATGCTGATGAAAATCTATATGCACACACACACACACACACACATATATATATTTACATATATACATATCAGTGCATATATGTATGTATTGTCCAATATCTATTTCACAGGGGGCAGAGGAATGTCAGTCACCTGACTGATGCTATGTTCTCCTTATGCTCTGACACCCTTGCACCTTCTACTCAGCAGAAGTGAGAGGAACAAGAATAATTAAGTCTGATTTGGTGATAATTTATCCTATCTTTTCCTACTCCTTTAGACTTCATATTGTCAGTGACCATACTTTGCTATATCAGCCTTATGGGCACAGGGTATGGCTGTGCATATTTTTAGGCTCTGCCTACCATTCTTGCATTACCAAATCCCAATATTTTAGGTTAATAATTCTTGCTTGCCATGGTATAGGGAGGCTTGGAATGGAATTACTCCTGAAATGAGCAGAATGGCATCTAAAATGTGAGTGTTACTGTGATGTTTATGAATGAGTCCTAAGCGAGCTCACACACAAAGTCTTTAACAAAGGGGGAACTGAGTCAACTCTTTTCATCCTGTGTCTCTTCCTCATCTCCATTTCCACAGGCATTTCCTTGCAACCTCATGCAGTCTGCTTGGCAATACACAAGCACTGCCCTCTCCATTGCTGCACACACTCACTTAAGTGAGTGTTACTTTTTCTGTGCACAGACCTGAAAGAAGGCACTTTCTGGAACACGATGTATTTCGTTATCCAATTCCTGCTTCATAGCAATTTAGTATTAAATATTTTAACTTAAGTAAGCTGGAACAAATAAATATTTCCCTGGGATAGTGTTTCAAAATCATGTCTAAACTGTTCTTTCTGTATTATTCAAGAAGCATTATTATCACTTCATTCTCTATCTAGTGTTTTTTACTCAGCCAAGAGTGAGTGAATTACTGGTGACTACATTTTCTAAAGCAAATACATCTGCTGCTTGATGCAGCGGAGAATAACAAGATTATTGAACATCTTTGTACATTGTCCTTCAAAGGATGAAAATCATCTCTAGATTCTAATGCTGAAATATCTCAGAGTGCTTCCAGCACAAAAAAAAGGCCATTCTTTCTATGTAATCTAGCTATATTACTAATAAAATCTCTTTAAGTGCTAAGAAATTTTAAATTAAATATTATTTCATTTAAGTTATCATTGTTACACATGTCACCAGATGTGCTGTACCCATAGTGGTGCAGTAGGACTGTTTGTGGAGTCAGGGGAAAATACAATGAAATGGATCAATAAATTGGATCAGGACAAAAGCAAACCAGCCTGGTGAACAAGCCCAATATATTCCAGTGCTTCCATGAAATCCCTGCAGATAGTGTTGGCACAAGTGAGGCGCTGGGATTTGGGTCTCAAGACAAAGGAAATCAGAAACTGATTAAAAGAAAATTTTCCCCAAAGAATATATATATATCAACTTATTCCTCAGATCCACACTAGGTTTTCCCATGCTGATTGCTGCCTTAAGCAGTGCATTCCATTGTTTTAGCTATCACAAAACTAAATAATATTTAATTTCCTCATTATTCAACTGAAGGAAAAACTGGCACTTGTTTCTCACAGTTCAAGCTGGTAATTATTCCCTCTCTCAATTTCTGCTTGTCCAATGGGGGTAAGCAACACTATCGTCTCCCCTTTTGCTAACCTGCCCTTCTGCTCTTCTCAAGCCCATCACTTTTTTTTTTTTTTTAATTGTCTCATATTGCCTCAAATTTAACATAATAAAGAGAAACTCAGAGCAGTTGTCTGCAGTGAGTATTTAGCCTGAGGTGGTTGCATCTGTTCCAGATCTGGAGCAGGCTTTGTAAACCTGCAAGCTTGTTTGTTTCCTACCAGCTGTATCAGTTAGTCTAATAAAGATTATTGCAGTTCCCTACAAATATAGCTTCATTTATGCACTTAGACAGTCTTGGCAGCAACACAGCTACTCATCAGTAAATGTATACATAAATATGTGGAAAATGTGATGATTCACACAAGCACAAGTATATAAGTAGCTGAAGCATTTTTAACAACGAATCAAGCTAAAAAAAATCATTAATTTCGAGTTCAAATTATTTGCTTCGTTTTGTGATTGAATACAATTTATTTAATACATGATTTTAATTTACTTTAGGCTTGTTTTCTCCTTTGAGATAAAATTAGCTAAAGTCTCCGAAAACTTTAACTGCTTTGAGGTATAAAGTATCAATGCTCCGAAATGAAATGTGTCAGGAGTGGTTTGTGCCTGAAGCTGTCTGATGAATGTTATCCAAATTAGCTTATTTGAACTAGGATTTTCAAAAGAAACAAAACCTAGTTGCAGTCTAACAAAGACTTTTGGCAAACTTGCTGATGCTAAGAGAAAACAGAACTTCTGCTGATGTGTGTATAAAAGATGTTATAAAAAAGGTGGGGAAATTGCAAATCTTACCATCAAAACAATTTCTGGTTTGTAAGATGGGATTTTCCTGCTTCAATAACTACCAGCTGAGCTTCAATGAAAGCCTTCTTTAAGGAAATAGACCTTGTTTTCCATTTTGTCAACACTGGGGGTGATTTTCTGCCATTGGCTTACAGCTGGATTTTTTTCTTATGTTTTGTAATTTCATCTTAAAATAAAGAGTTATCAAATAACTAAATGTTAACTTCTGGTGGTTTTATATAGAGGTGCTTCAAAAGTCTTTACTCTTCAGTCCTCAGTGTGTAAAACTATCTATAAATATTTTCATGTGAATTAACGTGTCATATATACAGCCACAACAAAATGCATTTAAAAAGTGAGGAGCTGGAGGAAAACTGGTTGCTGAGAGAAGTCTGTTGTTAGACAGAAGCTGTAGTAATGAGGATATATCAGTGAAAAGCAATGACATTTGACACTAATTTTTTCAAGGAAAGGGCTTTTATTGAGCAAGATTGTAGTTAGTCTCTCAATTAAAATTCTTTGTCCTAGTTAAATAGTAGACATGAATGACAGCCAGTTCCCAAGACACAGAAGATATATTCAGCCAGTTCTGGCACTGTTCATTCATGCCTGTTTTTCTGACCAAGCAAGCTTATACTCCTTATACAGCTGTCAATTATTGTACATAGTTTACTGTAATAAGATTGGTGATCGAACAAACAATTATGAAAATATATAATAGCTGTTTTTTTAACAGTTTAGAACTCTTTGGAAGATAGAAAATAAAAGTATAATTAATTCTGTTCTCCTTGTTCTCTTTTAGTATCAGAGAAGCTATGAGCAAATCAGTGATTGGATACCTGCCACTCAAAAGAAAGCAAGTAAGAGTATGAAGAATAATGTATGTCTATAAATATTTGTATTACATTATGTTCTGTCATTTTTCAAGACATTCCAGAAAGTCAGGTATGTATGCAGATGGCTTTTCAAAGGCAAGTAGAATTTACAGTTGGGCACATGAAGTACTCCGTGCTAAGCAACACAGTACACATTTGCTGATAATTAGAAGTAACCTTGAGTGAAATAAGATACTCTGCTTTCAAAATGTACTAATGGCATACAAGAGCTAGCTCAGTAAGGTGCTTGGCTTTTGGCATTGGAGCTACCATAGTATTATGAAGCTTCACCTCATCTCTTTCATCTACTTTTTCGTAGACTAGACTAAACTAGACTAGAATATTTCAGACGGAAGGGCCTACAAAGATCTTCTAGTCCAACAGCACAACCACTTCAAGGCTGAGCAAAACTTAAAGCCTGTAATTGAGGACATTGTCCAAATGCCTCCTAAACTCTGACAACTTCAGGCATTGATCACCTGTAGGGGAAGCCTGTCCCAGAATTTTACTACCCTCTCAGTAAAGAAAAGTTTCCTGATGTCCTAAATATCCTCTAGCACAGCTTTGAACCATTCCCATATGGGAATCACTGGATCCCAGGGAGAAGATATTGGAAACTCCTTCCCCATCTCCCCTCGTCAGAAAGCTGCAGAGAGCAATGAGGTAGCTCCTCAGTGTCCTTTTCTCCAAACTAGAGAAAGAGTCCTCAGTCACCCCTCACAGGACATTCCTTCCAGCCCTTTCACCAGCTTTGTTACCCTCCTCTGGATGCATTCAGAGACCTGAGCATCCTTCTTGAATTGTGGGCCCAGCAGAGCACGCAGTGCTCAGGTGAGGCCACCCCAGGGCTGAGCACAGCAGGACAGTGACCTGTTTTGCCCGTCTCTTGTGCTGTGTTTGATGCACCCCAGGGTGGAGTTTGCCCTCGGGGCTGCCAGGGCCACTGCTGCTCACACTGAGATGCTGTTGGCCAGCACCCCCAGACCCTTCCTGCAGGGCAGCTCTCCAGCTGCTCCTCTCCCCATGTATTGCTGTGCCTGGTGTTACTCTGTCCATTCCAGATACAGAATCTGGAATTTGGTCTGATTACATTTTGTGCCATTGGCGTGATTAGTTGATGCATTACTTTTTTTTGATGCAATGATCTATTGATGCATCTCTTTGATTTGATGCATGGCACCCCAGTAAGGTAAAGACAAATATTTAGGTGGAATTTTTGTGGCTGGCTGAGTTATATACTGTGCATTGTACATTTAAACCAGGAACTTTGACCAGTAGCACAAAGCATGCCTAAGAGACACCAGTGGGAACAGTGTTAGACCTCTGCAAACAATGCCTGCCAGTTCTGGTGCCAAGCGAGCACATAATGTTGTAGCTCAATATGGGCCCAAAATAAACATGCCATCTGACACTGAATGTACATTTCCAAAGTGAGCCCCAGGCTTGCAGCACTCACAGGTCTAAATCACTGCAGAAACTATTAACCAGACCTCCACCCAGAGTCTGACTGACACTGTTCAGCTGAGATTTGTGACTGTGTTATGAGAGAAGCGGTCATTTCTCTTTGGTTGGCAAATTTTTCATGGGAGTGCTGTTACAGAATGAATATCTAGATGTAATTTTGAAAGGAGCTAAAATGACAAATTAAAAGTGGAAAGAAGTCTGATGACTTGACATTAATTTCTATAAGCATTTGAGTGAACAGACCATAGTGTGAGATTAGAAATCTTCCCAGGAAATATCATTCACACTTTGTTGTGTGTAGCACATTTAAACCTTTATTTAACAGTAAAGACAATGTTAAACTAAGCTGAAAATGTTGTCTTTCTTCTTGAGAGAAAAAAGTTAAATACAATTATGCTAATCTTTTAAGGCCAAAAATGAACACTGAAGACACTAAAGGTTATTGTTTTGCATTACAGAAAAGGTTAGGCTTAGCTTCAAAAAGCAACAGCTGCCTCTCTCTTTTATTACTATAAAATGTCTTTATTAACTTTAAAAATTTAAGATCAAATTTTCAGATTCCAAAACCTCATCTGGGTTTGATAAAAGTGCTTATGTGCCATACATACTTTCAGCAAAATCATATGGATTGATAAGAAAAGCAACAGAAACATTTTCCAGCCACGTGGAAAGAAATGGGTTTTGGAAAACAATACTACAAAATATCACTGTCTTGCTGTAATATCTATTTTTTAAAAATCTATCATGAATCATAAAGGAACTAGAGTTTAGAGAAAAAAAGAAAGTATTTTCTTTTTGCTGAATGCATGCCTTCACATGGCCATGTCAGGCTGACCACCTTTTAGCTGGATCTCTTGGGCTGCCTGGAATCAAGATGTAAAAGTATGCAGCAGTATGCTTTGTTGTTTGGAATCTTAAGGATGAAGATATTTTCCCCATGGATATTGTCTTTTCTGGAATATTATTGATCATGGGGCTTCAAGATGCCACCCAGAACCAGGTAATTCACGCTTCCCTGACATCTACAGCCCTGTCCTGATGCCCTGGATGCCAACAAGGATTTCTGGCGGGATTGGCCTCTTGGCAGGCTTGGCTTGCTGTGTGGGGTCTCCAGATGTGACAGCACTGCTTCTGCCTGTGCCTTGAGACTTTTGACATGGTATGGAAGACAGAGGACTGCCCACACTACAAGTATTGCATAGGGGTGATATTACTTTATGGTGTAGATCAATGTGAGATGTGAAATCTATGGTCCAAATCATCAGTATTGCTAATCAAAGGAGAAGAGGAAAAGGGTGCTATAAGAGCCAGTTGCTGTCCAATTTTGCTCCTCTAGTGGCACTCTCAAGGTTAGGAACTGGCCTCTGCAGTGTAGGGGATGCTATAGAAGGCGAGTTCCACCTTCTCCTGCAGGGAAGTCTGGCTCTTCCACAAGCAACATGAAATGTCACAGCGCAGGTTCATTGCACTGCCTAGCTAGGCAGCTAGCCCTGCTCTCCTAAGAGATGTGGGTTTCAGTTTTCTAGAATTTTGTGCTTTTCTTTTGTAACAAATGCAACACAGCAACAAGCAGCACATCACTCTGGGTGGAAGCATGACACAGGTGTCAGTACCTGTAGAAGATTAGTCTTCTACTAAATGAAAAATTCCAATATACTCATTTGTAGTTGCTTGCTCTGATTTTGCTTACTTCTTGGTTTTAAAAGATTTTGCTTTGCCAGAAAATATTTTGGTTTTAACATTTTAAGATATTAAGTTTATCATTGATTCACAACAAAGTGTATTTCACTTTAAGGAAAATATGAGGCAACCAAAAAATGTTTCCTGTTATCCTGCAGCTTTGATGGTCTTCTGGCATGACATTTTATTCAACACTGCATAGCTACATCTAGCATGAAGTACCTGAATTCAAATTTATAGAATTGCACAGGTATAAAACTGAATAGTTCTAGTGATTAATTAAACACACTGAATTACAATGAAAGCCAAATCCAGGACTCTGAAAAGGACTTTTGTTCAGGAATACTGGCAGAAAAACATTTAAAGGAAAGATAGGTTTCATCAAATAAGTGCCTTATTTGAATTGAGTGTGTCACACCCACAGAGGATAAAACACTTTACATTTCAAGTTATCACTGGCAATACTCATAAATTAAAGACTCAAACTGAAATATACTTCCATCCCTATTGACTCATGTACTCTGTTCCTTATGGCATGTTATATGACAATGTTCTGAGTATCACATTCTGTGCTGCCAAGTAAGGAATAAATTCACCCAAGTTGTTAATCTTTACTACAAGTTTTCGACAGCCTCTTCTTGGTGGGTTTGTCTTTTTTTTGCTTTGTTTTTGTTTTGTTTTGTTTTGGTTTTGGTTTTTTTCTTGGTTGGTTTTTGGGGTTTTTTTTGTTTATTTTTTAAAACAGAGCTTTGCAATATTATTATATTTTCTTTCTGCTAACAACAGGAAATAATTACCTTCTAGCATTGCTATTTTATTCACTGAAAACTGACACTTCCTTCTGTTTTAGCTTCAGTTCATTGTGAGAATCCTTTGCCATCTTTTAATTAACCTGGCATGATGATCTCAGTACAGTACTAAATAAAATTAACATCAAACACTCATATGGAATTGTTCTAGGAAATAGCTTGGGTGATGAACATATACCATATGGTAGTCTTTAAAAACAAAACCTGCCAAGTATCATATTTAATGTGACTATCCTGGCATACTCATAAGGACTGTAAAAATCAAAAATAATTCTGAGAACTGCTCACTTCAAAGGATCACAAAATATTTTATACAAACTATCTATCTTTCTGAAATCAGCTTACCTACCACTTAAAGCAGTGCAGTGAAATGCAGCAGCTACTGCCGTAAAGCACAACAAATTGGAACAGCAATTTTAGGGCAGGTAATGAAGACAAATGGTGTATCTTGTTTAAACTGCAGGGGCAGAAGGTAATTACCCAAATTTGGAGCCAGCTGAGATACCAGACCTAACACCTCTCTTGCAGAAAAGTGTCAGTCATGATTTTTATGGCTTTAAAAAGCACAGGAGCAAGGCCTGGTATTAAACACTGATCAGGTAAACAAGTCAAATTCTGTGGGAGAAGAGTTCCTGCTCACATTTATGTGTGCAATAAAATCAGTCATGTCTTTGCTGTGCTGCATTGCTGGTTAGATGAGAATTTTGAGTTGATTTTATGGGCATAATCTAACATCCACTGAAATCAGTAGAAAAACATTGGTTGGATTTGGATCAGGTCTTCTTTCAGCTGTTTTTTTAGAGAGGGGAATTGTACTTTGGTTTATTACTTTATCACAGTGTGTTGTCTGTAAAAATATGGCAATGGTTGATTTGCAAGAGCAAAATAACCAATCAAGGCAGGAATTTTTTCTTTAATGACTGTCATCATACTTTCCCAGCATCTTTCTGCACCAACTGTTTGGCTGGACATTCCAAGTGGTTTTGTGGCTGCTTCTGACTTAATGTACACAGCTCTTTGCAACATGTGTACTGTTAGGCTCACAAGATCCAACTTACAATGGTTTACAGCCTTTCAAATCTCAGCAAAGAGAGGAAAAGGAATCATCCTGTGTAGGGTTCAAATTGCCCTTTGGAGTTGCTCCTTTGTAATAACAAAGGAAGGAGCCAGTACTGCCCACTGTCCTAAATCACCTGTTCAGCTAATTGCTTCATGCTCCATGAAGGAGCAGTGTTCCACAGTTCTCAGATCTCTCAGCAGGATGTTGATTGGTCTAAGGTTGGACTCAATGATCATGAAGGTCTTTTGCAATCTAAATGTTACAGAGATTTAGTGAAAAGAGTTAATTCCCTTCACCTTACTTTACAAATAAGAAACTTGCATTATCTAACCAATTTTGCTTGCATTGTCAAACACTGTGGTAGCTTTACAACTACTTTTGACAGTTTATCAACATTTTGCACATTTCTTTTATGCTGATTAAAATGTGAGCACAATGACCTTCATCCCATCTGAAAATATTCTGTACTTCTTAGCCTTTTCTTCAAATGTGCTTACCTCCAGGAAAAGAAAGAAAAAAAATGAGCTTAGCCATTACAAATACAGCTTTTGTAGCATGGTATAGTTCATTTTTTAAACAAATATTTTTAATTGGCATATTCCTGACTGGCTTTGAAGAACAAAAGCAGGAGCGAAATTTGGTGGCAACTTATGATTATTTTCCATATTAACTCACCTCTGGATATAATTGAAGGAAGAAAAGTGGTAAAAAATCATCTCAATGAATTGCCCTAACAGTTACAATTGTCCTCCTAAAGGAGAATACTCAGCCAGTAAAGGAGAAAAAAACTCCTTGTGCTCCCTGTGGTTAACCTCATTAAAGTTGTTTCCTGATTATTCAGGATTTCTGTAAGTACTTTCAACTTAAACATTTGAAGATCCCTGTAGCTGTCAAGAGTCTGAAAGCTTTACTGATGCTCACCCCCATGGAGAACTTAATGTTTTCTTTCTTTTCAAATTCAAATGGTATTTCATAGCCAGATAGGATTCACCTTTAGTCATCTCCTTCTTTTATTTTAAAATCCAAGATACATAGACTGACACATACATCTTCACAGTCTCACTAAAGCAAAGGGGCTATGCTGATGTGGTGTTTCATTTGCAAGGAACTGGATCAGAATTGATCCATTTCTGTCTTCAAGTCCCTCATTTATATGCCATAGGTAACTCCAGAGCATATATCTTTTTGCCTCCCTGTTCTAAATGCCGTCTCTTTAAGCCTGATTACACTAAGATTTTTGGTCTAGTACTGTCTCTGGTACAAACATAAGTGCAATGCAAAGAAGACCACTCCTCTGAGGGCAGTATCTGGCTTTTGCATTAATTAGGGAAGATGATATCACTGGTATTTCACTCCCTCCCAATTTTAGCAAAGATTTTAGTAATTTAAGCACACACACACACACACACACACACGTGTTTTCAAAGTACAAGGCAAGCAGGATCATCTGGCAGATAACAGTGACAGTGAATATCATATGACGCCAAAAAAAAAGTAAGGCTTTAGGTCCTAGCTAAGTTCTGTTTTATTTTATTTTAGAGTAAAGGACTGTACTTTCAGCCCTTTTCAGCTAATGTCCAGGATGGACAACTGTAAACCATTAATTTGCATTTGTGATTACATCCTAAGAATAACTTTTCGGGAATTGCCCACACTTTGCCAGTTCTTAGCAGTACTTAGTTTGGACCTAAATCTCAGTAGTTTGCAAGTAGACAGGTTTGTCTTCTAGCAAAAAAGTTTGAAGTGAAAGCCTGATAGAAGCCAGGATGCATTAGGTAGGGCTCTTCCCTAATCTGAAGCCTAGGACATCCATAGTCTTTGACAAGCAGGATTTCAGCCTCATTCTCTTTGTATAAAGAGGAAAAAATGTTTCTATTAATCAGCAACTTGCTTTCTTGTGCAAATTTGGGAACTTGAATATTCAGTGTTTGTGAAAGACTTGAAAGGTTTTAATTTAGTGGCAGAAGAAGAAAGGATCAGGTGTATTGAAGATTCCCAGGGATTCTATCTCTCTTATTAATGTAATCTAACTGATATATACTCCAGATAGCATGATGTGGGTTGTTCTGTTTTGCTTTACAATTCCCCAAAGCAAGTACATGCACTGGATCCTGTAGAAACCCAGCCAACATTGATCCCCCATTGTCCATTGGCCCTGACCTAAGCAGCAGGACTGTGAAGCAAAGCAGGGCTTGGCAACATTTGGTTGAAATTTATAGATCAGATGTTTAAGCTTTGAACCTGCTGCAGCTTTTCAGCTTCATATTTTTACTGTGCATTCTTTTCTTAGTAAGTGTAAATATTCTATCCCAGTGTAGGTGAAGTATCTTCATACTTGTATTTTTGTAGTAGATAAAATAAGGGGGAAAACGCCCAGATATATGGTGGCAAAGAACTGAGGGTGTAGCTAAGCACTTGCTAAAAAAAATGTGAAACAAACAGCCTGAAGTACAAATACAGCCTGTATCTGGGCAGGAAAGGGAAACACATAGTCATAAAAGAAAAAAAATGAAAGTTCTTTCAGTCTTGTTCTTTACCTAACTATATCTAATCATGCTTTGGTTTGTTTTACAGAGAGACAAATTAATTCTATGTTATTTCAAGCACTGGCTTTTTGCCATTTTTATATTTATTTCATAAGAATCTGTGACTAGAAATATAGTTATCCAGTTGGGGCTTATTTTTAACTAGCTTTAGAGTGAGAATGAATATGCTAACATATTCTAAGATTCCCTAGTTTTGAATTTCAGCCTCAGCATAAGTATAATCAGAAAAAAACAAAACCAAAACCAATATATAGAGCTGCTTACACTTCATTGTAACTGATGAAATTTTAATAGAAATGACATCTGGCATAATAAAAATTAAAACCTTGTTCAAGATGGTTGATGATTAACAGATCAGCAATAACTGATCTAAATGAGGGCTGCCATAGCCCAGTCTCATTTGAGGTGAGCTGGTTCTGGCAGCAGTGCTCCTGCATGCACCCATTCAGACAACTGAGGTAATAGATTTGTCTAAACACAGTCCTGCTGCAGCAGAATTGTGGGATTGCCATGGGAAATGCATCTTCAAAAGAATATCCTCTGAAAAGTTCGAAGAATGGCCCAAGAAAACTTGTGACAGAAGTTTTGAATTGCACATGGAGAAACAAACCTTCTTAGCAAGGTCTCAAAGGAAGTTTCTGCGTAAGTTTGCTGTATGTTTGCAGAAGGAATTTTATGTGCTCAAAAAGGGCCCAGGGACCTTGACCATCAGGTGAACTTCACCTACTCTCACCTCACAACACTCAGCCCCCTCAGCTGCGAGCCAGAGGGGAGTTTTCCATAGTGTCTTCCAGTGAGGATGGCACTGGAGCCTCAA
>VYZP01059219.1:0-13300 GCA_013400635.1 Hypocryptadius cinnamomeus
AACACCATTTTATTATATTTCTATTACACAGTGAATGACTGCAAAGCAATGAGTCTAGGTTAATATGAAACTCTACTTGTGTTCATAAAACAGCCATTGGTTTTTGGTTCTTTGTTCAGAGAGGTGCATAAACCCAAGGTTCTTTGAAAAGATGGAAGACTTTAAATATATGAACTATCATTGAATGATGAAACTGAAACATAGATTTATAATGTAATTGTATTACATGTTGTAGTTCAGTGATCTGGTTCTGTGTGGCACTCATCTTCAAAACCTCTTCGCCATTTCTTAGGTGCACTGGCTTCCAAAAGTTGTGTTTCATAGATAAACTGTCAATGTTATTTTATGTGCCATGGAACTACACTCTACTGTAAAACTTCCATTTATCTGTAAAGGGTTAACAGATATTTTAACAGAGCCAGCGGGTGGACAGCTGTGACTCTGAGAGTTGATATCCTCCAGTGCTGGATTCGTAACATTTTGAAACACAAACTATTCATATCTATAACATGTTCATAGTAATTTTCTTACTAAGGCTTATTACCTATTGACCAATGTAATTTTTTCCCAGATACAGAATGTGATAATTTGGCTATAACTATCTGTTTTCTTCTGAAATATGCTCCCATTTACATACTTGTTGCTTCTTATGCTGGAGATGTTTAATTTAATTTCTTAGATATTATTTTTCTTTCTTCTGGTATTTCTCACTGCATAAGGCCTGCATATTTAGCAGAAGAGTCTTAAACAGCATTTGGCATGCATATGGTTTATGTTAGAGCAGAATTAGTCAGTACAGACTGAATAGATCAGACAACAAGAACCATTCAGCTTCCTGACATGTACAGGGTAATTAGAAGGCAATGTGGCAAAACAGAGGTATCTACTTATCTACACTCAGCCAGTGGGAATAAGCAAGACTAATCACTTGAGAGAGAGCCAGGGCTCTGCTTCCACCATTGTATTCCTACTGGTAGAACGTGCAGAGGCATATATAGAGTGATTACAAGATTCACAGGAAAAGTTACAATACAGAGTTAATGTCTTTGAGACATGTCTCTTCAGGATACTTATAGATTTTTCATGTTAAATGTGACTTCTTACTCATGTCAATGTTGAAAATTTGAAGCTACTCCTAAATATTCTGTATTTGTTCTTGCACACCTGGTATTTTAACCTTTGACTTAAGTCCAGATGTGGTTTGATGTGGACGAACAAACGGTCAGAGTACAGTCTACCTACCTCCTTGTATTTGAAAATTTCTTTGCCTCCCAATTATATTGATAGAAGAACTACATCAGGATCAGAAGCTTGCATTTAACTCCATCATCATCCAGGAGACTACTTGTGAGATGGTTCCTCTATCCCAGAGTACATCTTCAAACTGGCAAGACGCCATACCATTATACCACTCTTTTAAGAGATGACAGTGTAATTCTGTAGCAAGACAATACACCATTACTCAGATTTTCAGAACAGTATCAGTGAAACTGCTGCCTTCCCTCACACAATTATCCCAGGGGAATCTTTAAACCAGCTGAACTCGTCATCTCAGGACCGATTTACCCATTGGTTTTAGTCTTTTCCAAGCAAGGTATATTATATCCAGAGTACCAGCCAGGACAGAGGTTATGACAGTCAGTTCCAAAACTGAATAGCAGAGAGTTTCTAATGAAATGACCACTGGCATTAAGAAAAACACCAAGAATGTTGGTCCCATGTAATGTTCAGTATGTAGCTAAGAAGCCTATATAAGACAAAGTCTTCAGGCACTCCTCCTTCTAGTAGGTGCCCCTGCACATGTCAAGGGTGTTAGAAGCAGATGATCTTTAAGGCTCCTTCCAACCCAAACCATTCTACGATTTTGTGGCACTTGGGGGCCATTATCCAATGCCATTTCAGCCAGCCACGGCCTCTAGTCTGCCTGTGCTTACCCGCAGTCAGTGCCTGTATCAGCACTGCTCACAGCTGCTGGGTGACCAGCACCAAGGCATTCTTCTTGGGCCATAGCCACAATATCAACATTACTGCTGTAATCCTCTAACAATGGTATGGTTGAGCAATCTGAACAGACTTTCCATAACCATCAGCACAGATACAAGCTATCACACTTATGGCTAAAGAAGCAATTTAAAGATTTATTGTTTTCTACTCAGGGCCACCGCATCCCAGACCAGAAACTCACCCCCAGGCACTGCTACTGCCTACTACTGCTGACATACACTGGTCTTACTCAGCTTATGAGGACTTTTCAACTAACAGCACTGAGAGAGGTTGTCTTTTTTTCCCCTCGACAAGTCTGCATCTGACCTCCTTAGCACACAGATTAGATTTTTCCAGACAGCTTTCTTCCCTTCCTAGTCATCTGCCAGTACTTTTCCTGCAGATGGGTCTCTACAGCTTTACATCCCTAATTGCTGCTGGAGTTAATTCCTTCCCTGCTACATAGTGCTTATTGATCCATCACACCACAAAATGGTAATTTTACCCTAGACCGTATTAATCTACTTTGCTTATGACGCTGTCAAGATCTATAATATCTATAATTTCTCTCTCTTTCAGTAGCCAAATTATTATGTCAAATAAGAAAATCAGATAGATTTTTCGATACAAATCAATGCTTGCTTTTACTTATTTTCCATACATTTGTAGGCTGCTTACTAATTTGTTCAAGTATCTCTGAAATGAACAAAACAAAAATAGATGGGTTTGTAATTTCCAGGGACCTCTAACATTCCCTCCCATCTAACCCCCCTAAACGGAGAACTTCCACACTACAGCTACTTTAGTTCTCAAGGATCTCACCAATTTTCCACTAGCTCCCCCAAAAGTCACTAGAAGTCACTAGAAGTTTTGGCAGATTCTTAAGTATTCCAGAGTGAATTTCATCAAGGCTTTGCTAAGTTGAAGTTATTTAATGGCTGTATTGTTCATATATAAATTACTGATCCAGTTGCATATATCATAGGGCATATTTAGATATTGTTTTGAGATTAATGGAAAGATTAATTCCTTATGAGGTGAGTAAAGGCTTTAAAGCTGTCCTTTGACTACACTGCCTTCTACAACTATTCCAGATCCTTGTGTGCCAACTCCCTCAAGGAAAAGGGCCTACACTGAGAATTATTAGATAAATACTTTCTTCATCTACACTGAAAGAGTTTATCCTTGTAAAATGTTTGATATTGTTGATTTTTAAAAAATAGTTCTTTTGATTACTGCATTTACCCTGCATTCCTGAGCTGCTTACCCAGTAATAAAACACAATATTGCATCCTTTAGAAATTACAGCACTTGGCTTTTTAGAGAAAAAAAAAAAGCACAGTAGCACAGCAAATGTTTATTGTAGAGACCTATGCAGCACTATAAATATTCTAATAACACTGTTCGACACCAACTTTTAAGGAAAAGGAATTTTCCACCTTTGCAGTGGTTCCTTCAAGAATTCTTACCCATTTATCCTTTTCTGTGTTTGAAGATCATTACCTCCTTAAAATATCAAAAGTTTAATATTTCCATTAAAGAAATTGTGAAAAAATATATTTTGAAGTACTTATAAATTCTACAAGTTTAGTATTATTGAAGTTTTCTACTTCTTTTCCACAGGAATTTTTAAAAATACATGTACCTCAAAGCACACAGTTCTCACAAGACATCTTTTACTAAAAGACCACTCCACATATATCATAAAGATCTGTTTCTATCTGTTTCTCCGGTTTTAAATGTTCTTCTAGTTTCCTTCCAATATTATAAATATAAAAAAATGTCTTCACCATAGTTTTAGATTATGCTGCAGAGTTAATGAACATTGTGACCCACAGAGAGGTTTGTGTGCATTAAGGTTTTCCTTTCTTTGCCTCAAATTTTCTCATAACTCAATAGTCTGAAAATTTTAACAAAATAATAATTTGATCTTACATTTTACTCTAAGAAATAACTTGGAACTATTTTTTTGTGGTGTAGGTGTATATAGTTTTGTTTTAGTGAAATCTACAACTTCCATAGGCATCACAGATTTTTGGGTTTATTTACTGGCAAGTTTTAGTAGATTTTTTTTTTTGAGAAACATTTGAAATTCATTTGGTGTTATAGGATCAAGTGATGTTCTTTTATAGAAACAGATCTTTACGATAAACGAATGTATCTGGGATGGTCCTAATATAATAAAAGACATCTTGTGAGAACTGTGTGCTTTCAGATACATGTATTTAAAAAAATTCCTGCACTGTAACAGTAGAAAACTTCACTAATTAGAAGCACATCTTGTTTTGGCACAGCATGAATGAATCTCTTTTGTTGGCTATAGAACAATTTAATTATCCTTGGCAGTGAAAGTTGCATTTTCTTGATTAGTATTACTGAAGGTACCTTTGAGGAAAACAGAAGCAACTTGGCACTGACTGCGTTTGGAGTAGATCTATAGGTGGAACTTTTTTCAGCATAAATACCATTACTTTTTTTTAGCTTTCTTTCCATTGTTGTCACATAAAACTAAGCCAAATTTGGGATGAGCAAAGGAGTTTAAATGGATTTGTTAAAACTTCAGAAAATCTTTTGTTGGAGCTATTAAAAGAGGAGAATTTCAAAGACAGTAATGTAGTCCTTGGACTACCCAGGAGAGAAATTCTCCCTTTCTTAATCAGTACTTTTTCTTACAAGATCTTGTACTCTGGACAACAATTTCAGTATTAAATGATCAGAATCACAGTTTGTAGGTGCTTTAGGTATTAAATTGTTATGTTAATTGGCATCTTCATTAGTAAAATTATGGAGAAAGAGAGGAAAGCTAATGTCTTTACAAATAATTTGATGGGTAAAGTTATGGGTGTTAACATATTTGAAATGGGTCTTAATGTCTCTACCAACTTTGGGCAGCAGGTTTGTTGTAGACCCCAGACAGCTTGGCTTCTGAAACAGAAAAAGGTCTGCACAAGCCTGAGTTTCTGAGCTTTGGGGTAAAAGAGTAAGTTCAAGACAGGAATATGTGGTAGGCGGTTCAGGAAGGCTGTACCTTCCTAGTGCCTCAGCCAGCAGGGAAAGGAAGAGGGCAACTTGCATCCAGGAGTTTGGGATAAAAGGAGGCTGTGCCCTCTGAAACCTCAAGAGGGAAAACCCAGCAGGTGTGTGCCCCAGAGGACTCTCTTCCTTTATTCAAATAAAATTGCAGGACTCCTCTGTCTCATTTTTGGACATAAACCTCTGGTATTTATGGATTTTTCCATAGAAGATGGACAACATCCACCTTATCCAAGGACATCTGAAGTAAGTTTTGACAACATTACTTCCAGCACAGACACAGATGACTGAAGGCATGAACATACCTCCTTAATTTAAGACATGGTCCAAACTCTTGGTGGTATACAGCCTACAGGTATCTTTTTTTGTTTATGTGAAAAAATACAATACAGAAAGTCCCAGAAAATAGGTTTCTTTTCGGGATGGTTTCAGAAAAAACCCCAGGACACATATGCTGTTAGTTTTCACTCACTCGAACTGAAAAAGTTTAACAGAAGATTTTTGAATCCTCATGGGTTAGACCATGCTAGTCTACAAAGAAATGGAAGAAGGAGAAAGTAGAGAAAAAGAAGCAAACAGAAATCTAATGAACTAAAGCCATAAATATTTAAGAAGTCTATCTCTTTGTTATTTTTTTAGTATTTTTTTCTGTACAAAAAGCTGTCTACTATTTTAGAGTTTCTCAAGCAAGGCAAACCACAGCACACCTTAGCATTTAAACAGACTATGCAGCTTTGCTGTGTGTACTATGCTGTATCTTCTCTCACAGACCCACAAAGCTGGCAAAGGAGTATGTGACTACAGATTTTCATATTCCATATGAACATGTTAAATGACTCAAAAAATGTTTCTGAAGCAAGAATAAAAATAAAAGTATTGCCAATATCATAGCAGATATCTGAATTTGTTCATGTGCAGAAACATTTTTGCTCTGAGAACTTGTTCCTATAGGATAACTTAGTCATTATCCACCAATAGATTGGTACTGGAAATTCCAGCTGGTTTTAACATTAGGTAATCTCTATTAAAAGTGCAGAACTTTATGTTTTTACATAGTTACTATGCTACAGAGCCTTAGTAGATTGAGATCTTTGGCTTAAGGAAGAAAACGTGGGGGAAAAAAATCATGCCACTATGTAAACTGTTAAAGTCTCGTTCCTGGCTCTCCTGATTCAGCCCTTACTGAATCTATCAGGCTGCTAGCTCTTGCTGAGCTGACCACCACAACCAGGCTCCCAGCTGTGTCAATGTGGCTGCAAGGAGCTGGACACGAGGTGCGGGGCCGCAGGCTGCGCTGACAGCACACGGGGCTGCACGGATGGGGTCCTGGGCACAGCCCACCCCACGCTGCCCACTGGGCCTCTCATTCACACTAACATTGCTCTGAAAAGCTGCTTGGTTGTGTTTCAGGCAGTTGCTGCATTTATAAGATGTGGGCAGACTGCAGGTCCTAACTATCATACTAACTGAAATATTTCTGTATTTATGACTAAATATATATATGAATGCCTTTTTTGACAGGGTTGTAAAGCACTATACATTGTAGCACTAAGGCCCAATCCCAGGATATTGGTTCTCAAACACATTTTGCACATCCTGGAAAATCCTGTAATAATGATATGCTATGGTAGTGACACCAGGTATATATCACTCGCCGTTTCTCTTTCAAACTTATTTCATAAAAACACTTTTATGAAAGTCATTCTTCTAAACCCACAACTACAAATCATATTTAATGTCTTCACTGTTCTGAAAAAGAAAAAATTGTTTTATGATCTGAAGAAATATCATTTTATAAAAGTTATACAGGAATATTTCTTAACAAATTTGCTTTTAAAGGTCCACCGAAATGAATCAAGTATCCAGATTCATGGCAATTATCTCAATGAGTATATTTATAGCTATTCAGTATAAAGAAGATAAATTAGCTCCTTCAGCCTACAAAGATTGCATATTTATCTAGCACTTATTACCCTAATAAAACTCTAATTGAATTCAATTGGCAGCCCTGGTAGGATGACTTCATAGTGTGATTCTTCAAGGCACAAAGGATTTTTTTATAGTTTTTATTATTATTTTCTTGTTAAAAATGTATGGCTCTTCAGACCAAAGCATATGACGTTTTAAGATCAAAAGTAGTAGTGAACTTAGTCTTTGTTTTAGTCCCCATCTAACCAGTTTCCCAAAACTACATGACAGTTTCCTATATGATACCTATAAAACAGAGAACAGAATTCTCTTTTTTTTTTTTTCCTTGGGAAGAAACTGCATCAGTGAAGAGCCTACAGCTAGATACATTACATACACTATGAATAAGTAACTTCCATATTCTCTAAGCCCATAGAGAAACATGAGCTAATTCATTAACTCTGTAGGTTAATAATCATATGCCTCCACTACTTGTGAAGATGAGAAACACACACAGACCAATTTCTGTATATATACAGAATTAACATGAACATGAGAACTGCATAAAGAAGAGGGTATTTTTAAACAGGAAAAAAATTAGCTCATTGTTCCATGTATAATAAATAATGATCACACATAGAGGTGACCATGTTTTACAGAAACTGAAGTCTTAATTTTAATATTAATGTCCTAGAAAAACAAATCTAAATGTGTAACACTTTTTATCAAAAGAGCCATTAATCTTTTTTAGTGAGGAAATATATCCATGGTCTCTGTTTGGGAAATCAAATTAATTTGTTTTATTGTTTCCATTCTAATTTTTTGTCATAAAGACCACTATAGTTTGAATTGTAAGTGGTGTAATATGAAATACATAAACCCCTAGAAGTATAAAACATAAAAACAGCTTTTGTGTCATTGCTTTTCTTAAAGAGCATGTCTTCTAGTTAAATGGTACATTTATAAGCAAGTGAGCACTTAGCCATCTTAATCCATTTGCATTCTGTTGAGATAAGTTATCAGTAGCTCAGTAATTGAATTTCTTTCTAATTCATATGGAGCCTGCCTGCAGGGGACACATTAACTGCTAGGCCCAAAATTACATAAACTTTACAATGTTCTGCTTGAAATCAAACAACAGAAAGCCAAAACAAACACACAACAAAGCTCTGAGACAACTGAATTTTAAAGTGTTTTCAGGGTGAGGGAGGGGTGAGAGTCACAAGTTTATTCTTGAGATTCAACTTACCCAGTTTACCAAATAGGTTTAAAAGGTGCGTAAAATATATGTCAGTGTCAGTATACACACAATGCTGACAGTATTCTAAACCAGAGGTAAATATCCTGTAGACCTGAAAACCAGAACTACTCAAATGGAGCGATGAGTTTGGAATACCACCCTTCTCCTGTGTGGTGGTTTCCCAATGGCCAATAAAAGTGAATCATTGAACACCTCGTGTGAGGAATGGATATGTAAAAGGATATGTGCCTACACAGACACAGTTCCACAGAAAATGCATGTTTCTACAGCATTAAGCCTAAAGTTATTTTTTGAGTGTAGCAATGTAAAACATTGGCAGATAATAAATCATAGGACAAACCATGTTAGATTCTCATCTATATCGAGTGTTGCTGACATGTCTCTCATCAGTACTTTGGCATCAGCTAATGCTATTTGTGGATCCTGCCTTTGAGCAAACAGCCAATGGAACTGTAAAAGGAACATGAGTCCAGCTCCTCCTTTTCTGCTCCCCTCTACACCCACACCCAGGACTCCATCAGCAGCACACTGCACCAAGCAGAAGCCATAATGCTAAGGTGAACACCCAAAAGCTACAACTGCCACTTTAACTCTGTTATTATCACTTATCCTCATAGATTCATAGAATGGTTTTGGTTGGGAGGGACCTTGAAGATAATTTATTTCCAAACCACATTGGCAGGGACACCTACCACTACACAAGGTTGCCCAAGGCCCCATCCAACCGGGCCTTCAGCACTTCCAGCAATGGGGTAACCACAACCTCTCTAGGCAACCTGTTCCAGTGCCTCACCAAACTCACAGAAAATAATTTCTTCATAATATTTAATCTAAACCTACTTTCTTTCAGTTTGAAGCCAGTGCCCCTTGTTCTGTCATTGTATATAGGGTTCTGTAAATTGTATATAGTGTTGCCATCTTTCTTGTAGGCTCCTTTCAGCTACTGAAAGACTGCAATTAGATCACCTCAAAACCTTCTCTTTTCCAGGCTGAACAAACCCAATCCTCTCAGCCTTTTCTCACAGGAGAGGTGCTCCAGCTGTGCGATCATCTTGGCCTCCTCTGGACCTGCTCCAACAGGTCAGTGTCCTTCCTGTGCTGGAGATCAAAGAGCTGGATGTAGCACTGCAAGTGGGGTCTCACCAGAGTGGGGCAGAGGGGCAGAATCCCCTCCCTGGCCCTGCTGCCCACACTGCTTTGGATGCAGCCCAGTTTGTTTGACTTTCTGGGATGCAAGTGCACATGGCCAGGTCATGTTCAGCCTCTCATCCATCAGCACCCCCCTGTTCATCTCCCCTGGGCTGCTCCTTACCTGTTCAACCCCTAGCCTTTGTTGGTACCAGGGGTTGCCCCAACCCAGGTACAGAACCTCACAGTTTGCCTTCTTAAATCTCATGAGATTCCCATGGGCTCACTTCTGCAGCATGTCCAGGTCCCTCTGGATGTTACCCTGTCTTTCAGGAGCGTCAACAGCACTACTTACCTTGGTGTCATCTGCAAATTTGGTGAGGGTGCACTCAATCCCTGTGTCTATGTCATTAATGACTACATTAAATACCACTGGTCCCAGTTTAGACCCCCTGAGGGACATAATTTATCACTGGTGTCCATTGTGACTCTGCACTGTTGAGCACTATTCTTTGGATGCAACAGTCCAACCAATTCCTTATCCACCTAACAGCCCATGCATCAAATCCATCTCTGTGCAATTTAGAGAGAGGGATGTTATGGGGGCGGTGTCAAAGGCACTACAGAGTCCAGATAAATGACATCTGTTGCCCTTTCCTTGTCCACTGATGGAGTCACTCTACCATAGAAGGCCACAGGGTCGGTCAGACAGGACTCACCCTTGGTAAAGCTGTGCTGGCTGTCTCAAAAAAACTGCCCTGTCCTTCATGTGCCTTAGCACAGCTTCTGGGAGAATCTGTTCCATGACCTTCCAAGGCACAGAGATGAGGCTGACAGGCCAGTAGTTCCCAGGGTCCTCCTTTCTACCCTTTTTAAAGATGGGTACAATGTTCCCCTTTTTCCAGTCACCTGACCGCCTTGACTTTTCAGGACTATAGGATGCATCTCACTGGGTTCCATAGATTTATGGGATAAGTGATGTCCCTCAGGGGCCTAAACTGGGACCAATGTTATTTAATGTAGTCATTAATGACATAGACAAAGGGATTGAGTGCACCCTCACCAGTTCACCTCAGTGAGTGAAGGTTCATCCTTGCACTACAAGGGATTCAACTGACTGTATTCCTCCAGTGATGGCAATTCAACTTGTTTGACACTGAGCACAAGATGCTACTGCTGCTGATTGCAATCCCAGGATATTGCATACGGATGTTTTGAACATGATCATACTCAGATGGCTTCCTACAGTTTACAAAGCTCACTTGGACCCACGTTGGAATTAGGCTTTTAACACCCAATGGCTTATTTCTAGTATTTCAATTTGGTTTTAAGATTTAGTGACAAAATGCCACATTTGGGTTCACCAACCTAGAACTGGGAGTGACTACTGAGAAAATTTAGAAGCTACATTAATGAGTATTCTTCAACATAAACAGTCAGAAGAGAAAGCAAAGGGCCTATTTCTTGGCTTTGATAGCTCCTTTAAGCCCACTGAGCACCAGGAAGAAGAGGTGGAGAAACTGTGATCTTAACCCATTTCCCAGATGAAATTTGACTGGACTTGATCAATACTTTCACATCAGTAAGCTGTATTGCTTCCAGCAGAACAAAGCAACTTCCCTTAAATATATGGTACTGTCGACATTTAAATGTTATGGATCAGAGATGTAGAATACCACTCTAGCATACATCATGACCACCTGTCAACTTCAATTTTTCTCATTTGCAGTTATCTACAGTTAACAGCAGTTTAAAATAGTGGAGCCCCACTAGTGCTATTCTCTGCAAATTCCTGGCTGAGGTATCTGGAAGTAATTCTCAGCCTGTGCTGCTATTGAATAGCGCTGTGATGCAGACAGTGTACACATTCCTGCATCAACTGCAAAAGGGATTAGAGATTTAGAGCCATGCATCTTTTAATAAAATCTTCTTTCTCCCTACTTCCTCTGCTATCTCAAGGACTTTTGTCATATATAACAAAAGCAAATCTCTTCATATTTTGGAATAAACGTAGCAAAAAGTCATGCCTTTTCAGGAGCCCTAATGTATGACACCTGTCTTTCTTTATTTTTTTATCCCAGTAAATATTTGCAAATGGGAATGTGTGAGATCTGATTCTATTTTTTTTTCCCTAATAAATACAGGTGGTAAGCACAGATTTTTTAGATGTCAAATTCTGGCTTTATTAAGAGGCTGCTAGCACCTTTGCACTATCTCCAACAAATATTGTTCAATGGACAAGTTGCAGATTCAGTGAGAATAAACTGCAAAGGAAAATATAGGGGATATGGAAAGTTCCAACACTAATCATAACCAATTAAAGAAAAATGCTTTTGAAATTTTAAGTGCATGGTTCCTGTGAATATCTTTTCTTGAATGTAAATATTTTGGTTTCCCACTTCTGTTAAAAACAGAGCTGGAGAACACTGAACCTCAAGTTTCTAAGACAGCAGCGTTGCCTGTTTGTGAATGTAGACTGAAAACAAATGCTTTTATAAAATTATATTTCCATGGCCTCTACAGAGTGAATAGGCTGATCCATTGACCCTTCTTCAATATTTTAACTATATATTTGATGTTATGATTTTATTTTTCCAGTTCATTTTATAACCCAAAATAAACAGTACATTAAGATGTGAAAGATGAAGTGTACCCTTTAGAGTAGCAAAGAGCCTTGGTACTAATCATTATTGCAGCAGAAATGGGAGATAAATGCGAATTGGTGTAAAGGATAGAGAAGCCTACAGAGATCTAACACATCAGTAAACAAAATTAAAGCTGTTAACTATGTATTGATGAGCTGGTTTGTCAGTTATTGTTGAAGCATTGTGGATGAAGAATCACTGAATAAGTTTCTGTATCTGAGAATTGGAAAATGAAGCTTGCAGATTTTTATTGCCAGAGATACAAATTTAGTGGTTTAAATTTGATAAATTACACTGCTTTTTCTTTATAATTTCTTTAGTGGCAAAGTCCATAGCTCAGGCTGATCCATTTTAATGAATGAATTCTGCATGACTACAAAGGACCCTAATTCTTTTTTAGACTGATTGCCTGAGCATTACTCATTATACTTGTTTGTTCAGTGTGGCTTTGTTTTTCACATCATTTGAATTACCATTCACTTACATTGCTGCTAGAGTTAATCTACTTCATCTAACAGGTTGCAGATCCATTTGAAATTAATATCCACCTATTTCTAGTCTTACAATTTTCCTCTGAATTCTTAGGGGGAAAAAAAGAGAGATTTGAGAAAGGGGAGAGAAAGAGAGATCATATTTTCAGGTCAGCTGTTTTAGTCTGAGTAAAGCTGGAGGCTAAGAGATTTGGATCAATATGACCCTACTAGAATACCAGTACTGGTCCTCTTCTTGTTTACATTGACAAAAGTAATAAAGACTGGCAAAGCTGGCAAGAGAAAAGACTGAGAATTTTGACTGTATCAAGTATTTTAGAATATTTCTAGGGGAGTGAAATGACAGGGACTGACCTAAGGGAGCAATGGGGCCTGGCATAACATCACCCATAAGAAAGTGTAACTGGCAAAGATTGTCAAACCCTGCTGGGTGGGAAGCTGTTAATGTCACTACGTGTGCAGCCTTTCTAGTTTGAAGCTCAGGGATTCTTATTAGGGTTGTGGATCACCCAAGACAGAACTACATGCACAGCACACTTTGCGAGAAATTATACAGAAAGGCCTCTCAAATTTTAAATGTCTGTGCAATTCTGTGGTAGAGATTAAATAGCACAACAGAAACTGGGAAAATTATGCACTTGTCGGGCTTTGTCTTGGAAGTCATTGATGAATTATTAGAAAAAGATACTATGAAAAAGCTGTTCATATCTATGCCTAAGGTTTCAATGAGGAAAAATAAGACAACATAAAATACGTATTTTCTGCAGAACTTGAAAATGGGCTTTTTCGAAATTAAATTCCAAATACATGCCATGGAAGTAGCTTTTATGGACTTAAGTGATGACAGATTA
>VYZP01059222.1:0-18287 GCA_013400635.1 Hypocryptadius cinnamomeus
CCTGTGCTGTCCTGGCAGTCCCCTCTGGTGTCCCGGGAGTGCCCTGTGCTATCCCGGAGTGCCCTGTGCTATCCCGGGATACCCTGTGCTATATCGGGAATGCCCTGTCGTGTCCCGGGAGTGTCTGTGCTATCCCGGGAGTGCCCTGTGCTATCCCGGGATACCCTGTGCTATATCGGGAATGCCCTGTCGTGTCCCGGGAGTGTCTGTGCTATCCCGGGAGTGCCCTGTGCTGTCCTGGCAGTGCCCTCTGCTGTCCCGGGAATGCCCTGTGTTATCACGGGATACCCTGTGCTATCCCTGGAGTGCCCTGTGCAATCCCGGTTGTCACCTGTATTGTCCCGGGAATGCCCTGTGCTTCCCCCAGCTCCCTCAGACTCTATTTGACACCTCACCCCGACCCCAAAATCAGTTCTTACCAAAACTGTTCTTTGTTTTAAATAAATAAATAAATCCAAACCCCCTCAAATCTGCCTCTTCATTTAGGGGAAAAACCCAACACGGCCTTTGGGTCACCAAAATGTCCCTCAAAAATCTGTCATTATATTTTTGGTCACCAGAATGTCTCTGTAAAGTCTGTAACTCTTTTTTGGTCACCAGAATGTCAAAAGTCTGTCACTCTTTTTTGGTCATCAGACTGTCCCTAAAAGGTCTGTCACATTGGTCACTAGAATGTCCCTCAAAAGTCTGTCACTCTCTTTTGGTCACCAGAATGTCCCTCAAAAGTCTGTCACATTGGTCACTAGAATGTCCCTCAAAAGTCTGTCACTCTCTTTTGGTCACCAGAATGTCCCTCAAAAGTCTGTCACATTGGTCACTAGAATGTCCCTCAAAAGCCTGTCACTATTTTTGGTCACTAGAATGTCCCTCAAAAGTCTGTAACTCTTTTTGGTCACTAGACTGTCCCTCAAAAGTCTGCCACTCTTTTTGGTCACTAGAATGTCCCTCAAAAGTCTGCCACTCTTTTTTGGTCACCAGAATGTCCCTCAAAATCTGTCACATTGGTCACCAGAATGTCTCTCAAAAGCCTGTCACTCTTTTTGGTCACCAGAATGTCCCTCAAAAGTTGCTCTTTTTGGTTGGCTGGGTTTGGGTTTTTTGGTTGGTTGGCTTTTTAAAATAAACTCTGCTGTGTGTTCGAGAGGTGCCTGGGTGGTGTGCTGGTTTGGGGGTTGTGCTGGGGTGATCTTGAAGGTCTTTTCCATCCTTCAGGGCAATAATGCATTTAGCAGGAAGAAGATATGAAATTTTGACCTGCCTTCATTTGGTCCACATCTAAATAGCACACCCTAATTATTCTTGGAGTTTTTAGTTTTTAGTACAAAGTTAGTTCTAGAGTTCAAAGTTTAGCTTTAGATCACAAAGAACACAGTTGCCTTAATAAGTACCTTACATTTATAATGCCAATTCTAGTTTCAAATTATGATTGTGCTAGTGAGATCTAAAAGAAAGCCTCAAATTACCTCTTAATGCCCATACAAAAGTTTTGTGGGTTTAACTAAGTAATTATTATCTGGCTTTCCAATAGATCTCCAGTGGATGTTAACAGTAAGGAAGCTGATTCTTAGGGCAAATCCAGAAAGGCATGGCAAGAACCTAAAAATAGAATTTAGCCATAGAAACTGCTGTAAGTACCAGAGCAGTGAATTCCATGGGGTTTCACAGCTGTGCTGACACCTAGTTCTGAGCAAATCATTTGGGACAGGGATGAGGCAGCAGTTTGGGTAATAGAAGCGCAGCTTTATTTACCCATAAATATTTGGGTACAGAGCTAGGTGCTCTCTTGAGACCTAGCAGTAGGTTTTTATCACTTTGGTAAATTTTTGCTATGTTTTTATGTGTTAGAAAATGTAGTACTGAAGCCAGCTGGGCACATGGAGTAGAAACATCACAAAAGACCAAAAGCAGAAAAGTGTTTTTTTGTTTGTTTTTTATTTAAGTCTGTTATTTACAGTACTAGGAAGGAGATTAGGGAGAGGGTATTTTCATATAGAAACATGACACTGACATTGCCTTTAGAACGCAAGACTACAAATCAGGATACCTTTTCACCTAACCTTTTGAACAGTGTTGAAGAATTGGTGGGATTGTGGTCTGAACTTAATTAAAAGCCTGTGGAGAAATTATTTTATCCCTGCTTCAGGAGATACCCAGGGCTCTAAAGCATGGGAATGTAAAGCTTTAACATGTGACAGTGACATGATGTAGGGTGTGCCATTTGCTGTTTCTCCATCTGACCACTAAAGAAAACCATTGTAAATTCCATATATTAAATCGTGCAGTGGCTCAGCAGTGACAGAGAGACTGTGAAGTGCTATCATTCAAGAAACCCTCAGTGAGGCTGCTTCTGCTGACTTGTGTGGTTTGGGATGAAATATGTGGAGTTAATGAAGGGGAATAATTCATGAGAGCAGACATTTGAGCTACAGGTTGTGACATCAATTTGTATTACATAAATATAGGAAGAGCAGCGAGGTGTGTTCACTTTTTCACTGTTACTGTCAATATGTGAGGCTGACTGTATGGGGCTGCTTCCAGGTTATTTGGGAATTAATAAATCTGCCATGGATTTAGACTGGTTTTGGTTGATCACATTAGCTTTCCTCTGTGTAAATGGAATGGTGCTTTAATGAGGAATTTAATGAGGTGCTTTGGAGTTTAGAGTAAAAGGGTTCTAGACAAGGATGAACTGGAGCAGGAGCTAGACTGGGTGTGGTGGAAATATTCTGGTGTATGCTGGTGGTACTGGGTGGGTGTAGGCACAGTTTGTGGTGATTGGGAGAGGGGCTGCAGCTGAGCCTGATCCCTAATTGATCCCTAATTGGCTCCAGCTGTGCACAGGTGATTACAATTAACAATAACGAGCCATGGAGTGCCCAGGGGTGCTGCCCAATCACACGGGGAGCAGAGGGCACCCAGGTGCACTGCATGAGGGGTATAAAAGGCTGAAGGACAGAGGGAGCAGGCGTTTGCAGCCTTTTGGTGCTGTTCTGTATGGGCTGAAGCTTTCTGCAGTTGGTTGGTGATGCTCTGTGGGTTGTGGCTGTCTCAGCTGTGACAGCTGAGAATTTAAATTTGTTTCTCTGCCAGTGCTGGTTGGCTCCATTTGCCATTTTCACTCACGAGGGTGTCTGAAAAATGTCAAAGCTGATGCTGCAAAGAAATGTGCATGTGAAGGTTATTTTTAGTGGCTTTTTGGTTGAGCAGTAGCAGAAGTCCTACTCTCTCCAGTTAGTGTCTGCTCACTAAGAGTCAGTGATTTGTGTGTCCCTCAGTTCCCTCACATGTACGAACTGAATAAAGCAGTACTGACATACATCATCACTTAAAGATTGCTGATTTTCCATTGCCCTGATTTCCAGAGCTTAAAGAAGAGACAGATTTATTGGTGACCTGCAAAAAGCTTTGTGATAGACTCAGAAGAAAGGTATTTGTAACTGTATTCAATAGAGTATAAACTCCGGGTAGCTCACCTCAAATTTCTAAGGTAATCAAGCAAAAAATTTTCCTAACTTTGCCTATCATTTGAACATTGTTCAGCATTATTTTAAGATCTTACACCTTATCCCAAAAACCTCCCAGAGATTCTGTTCACCTATATGATATCCAGTTAGTCTGGTCTAGAAATCAGCAAAATACTGCGAAGTGTCAGATTTAATTTCTTTTTCAGTCTAAGCAAGTTTGAGGATGCTGTTAAATGGGTTTTTCGTTAAAATGAAACAGGCTAAGATATTCTACTAGTATAGAAGCACTATCTCATGAAGTGGTTTTTTTTTAAACTTTAATGTCAAATGGAAATAAAATGTCCATATTATTATATTTGGCATATTTGATAAAAGAACCTGAATGTGGTTTTCTATTTTTGCTACTACCAGGGATCCTATTACTTTTCTTCAAGGCAAACATCTCTGTCTGGCTCCTACAAAATGTGCTGGAACACCAGGTAGGCATAGATGTTGTCTGCTTTGCATTTCTCTATGATTTTCTTAAAAAATATTGTCATCTACTCTTTCAAAAACATGAAGTCAGAGATATAGAGAGCAATTGTTGCAGAGATGAAGGCAGAAAAAAGCTGGTAGTCTTGGTAGGGAGCATTTAGACATAAATGGAAGAAGGAAAATAAGTAGCCTACATGAGCTTTTCCTTGTAGAAAATGTGATGCCAAGTGCTGTATTTAATCTAAAAGTAATCAAGTAATGTCACAAACAGAACTGTTTATTTCACACCAAATCTTTAAGTCATGGAAATTCTGGGTAACACCATAGAACTAATTTAAAAAATCTTAAAAATTACCTTGGCATATTTTATTGTGTACTAATAAGTTTTATTTTGTTAGCTGTGGATGTAATAGCATGCATGTAGTGGCTTAAATTGCTCTGTGGCCTTGTTGTTCTGTTTTTTAAATTTTAATTTAGCAATGTTATAAAGAATTCTGGTTATTTAAAAAAATTGCATTTACGTTTTGGCACACAACTGTTGAAAATGTGGATTCGTATTATGTGGAGTTTTTGGGGTATCTAGAAATAACAGAAATTCTGTCAGGCTTAAAAAAAATTAAAATCCCCCTCAACACTTTTGAGTGTTGCTGTCTCATGAAGAGAATCCTCTGCTTTACTGGCATTGACCTTGGGATGCCTCTTTGAGAATTTTCTGCCCTTTCCAGGCTGGTTTCATGACAATCCTTATAAATTCATTGCCTGGAACACTCTGTGTGTCTGATCTCAGTGAGATCTTTGTGTTGAGGAGGATTTTGGCTGCTGCTTGCAGCCTGCTCCTCTCGTCTGAGCTGCTTCACAGATGATGCAGCATCACCCTGGTGCTATTCTGTGCTCCCTGCTTTGGGGCTGAAGGGAATGTGCTCAGAAACTTGGATTTGGTGCAGCCACTCTCTGCCAGTTTGGATCTCATTTGGGACACAAACCCAGTGTTTAGGAGTTTCCTTTACCCGTCTCCAAAGGCATTGAATTTATTTCTGATTCAAAAAGCAAGGACATTACCGAAAGCAATCTCATTCAGCCTCCTTCTTGTCACTTCCAGAGCATCCAATCCTTGCACAGACCTAAGACAGTCAATGCTTACTCACTGGTAACAGGTTAGGCTGCTTGAGGAATTTAGGGTTTGTCCTTTCCTAAGAAAAATGTCTTCTCCATGCTTGGCTTGATGGAAAATGAAGGTTGTTAATCTGACAGCTGATCAAATAGGGAAAGTACTTTTTTTTTTGACTTGGTGCATGCTGAATCATTTGTCTGGGTGTTACTTCTCACCAGTGCACCCTGATGTCCCAGGGAGCAAAGAGATCATGAATAAATGATCTGTGAGTGGGCTTTATGTCAGTGTGAATGTGGGTTTATGGATCACACAGCACTCTAGGAAGTTTTTGCCTATTAAATAGTACGGCTTGGTTCATGGTTACTCAGCATTTCTTTTATGCTGCTTGCCTTCAATTAAGGCTGCCTTGATGGAGCACCAAAGCCGAGGAGAAGAAAGGAACAGATCAGCATTTGGGTGAAGAGTTATCAGTTCTGTAGCTGCCACCAGCCAGTGCAAAGCACTCTAGAGAAGCCCTAATTTTGGGAAACCCATCCAGCAGAATAGCTAGCAGTGATTATTAGCCATTTTCTGGAAACCCTTGTGTATGATGTTGTCTGTAGAGGGAGAAATTTTCCTGTAATATTTTTATTCAAGGCAAACATTTTCTCTGTTGACATGGCTATACTGGCATAGCACTGCTGCTATGGGTAGCTGATGCATACTACATTAAAAAAGGATATTTTCCAGGGCAAATCACATCTATCTTAACAATCACCAGTTGGTTATCTCATTGAGAAGGTCCTCAGCAACATTACTTAGAGAAGCTGAATGGCTTGCTGAAGTCCTGAAGCCGACAGCAGCAAAGTGAGACTAGCGCCTCCCAAGCCTCAGTGTGGACCTGAGGTCTCCTGTGCAAGGTTTTGTTGCTGCAGTTGTGCTGGTGTAATTCACGTGGGATACATGTTTTAGAATGATTTACTGCAAGAGGATCTTTGCTTGCTGAATTTTCTATTCCTAACACATGGGTTCTACCACACTTCCCGAGTTCCACTCATGGAACAGCAAGTCCTGAAGTGTTTGTGGCAGGGAATGTCAGGAACTGCTTCTGACATTTGACTATGGAGTGAGTGGCACATATTCTTGTCTTGATATTAAATGGTCACTGCAGCTGGGTGTATGCACAAACCAAGCAAGAAATGTTCCTGTGAGCTTAGGGGTTTGTTTTTGTTTTTTTTTTTTCCAGTCCCCTTCTGCTGCAAGTGTTGGGTTCTGCAAGAAATTCAGTGCCTGTTCTTCAGTCCTGCAGTGCTCTGCTCCATGACTCACTGTACATCAAAATTTTCTGTCAGCTGTAGCTATGGGAATTACCATGGTTCCTTGAAATCCTTTTAGAAATAAGACAGTTATCCCATGAAACCTTTACTGAAATCAAGTTTATTTATATCTTTTCTATTTTCACATTTGAGAGTGATTTTTTTTTTTCAAGGCGTGGGAGACAGTTACATTGTCCATCAGTTTTATGGCCTTCTGACAAATCACTGACCTAAAACCACACTGTTTGCCCCTGATTTCATGCCTCATTATGTATTTGGAGAGAACATTCTCCATTTGTCTGCAATTGATGGGCCTGTTAGCAGGCACCAGCAACTACTATGACTAGCCCAGTCTAATCCTAGCAGTTTTTAACTTGCAGAAACAAATGTAAACCCATGATGTATTGCATTAGGCTGTGCTTTTAAAAGGTGTTCAAACAGTGAGATTTTGGATGCTTTATCCTTTGTCTGTCCTTGTTGTTTTGAAAGATAAACAGGGAAAGGCTCTAATAAATGATGGAAGGAAAATTGTTTCCCACCCCCCATAAAACCACAGTAAAACCAGTTCAACCTGACCCACTTTGTGGGTGTACTTTGGATATCAAAGCTAAGCCAAGGGTATTAATGCTTGAGCTAAGCAATGTAGGAGTCAGTCTACAATTTATCTAGTGTTGTACAGTATATGGGGAGTTAAAGCAACAGTTTTCTTTATAGATTTTATTGAATCCAAGTAACATAAGAGGACACCTCATCTTCCAGAGGAAATGAATGTAAGTTAATACCACCAGGTGTGCAGACAAAAGAAAGTGTAACTAAGCCTAAAGGCGACCTAGAACAAGTTTTACTTTTGACAGTAGCTATAAGCTTTGGTTTTTCAAAAGAAGAATTTTCATCTTATGCCTTTATTGAAAGCTAAGATACAGGAAAGGTCATACCATACAACATGCAGTTAAAATTTATTTGTGGAGGCAGTGACATTGTATACTTCATTGAGACGTGTTGTTCCTCTGGGTTTTAGTGCCATTCCAGTGCCAGCATGGTGCCTGAGGGCAATGGGGATGTCCTGTGTGTCCTCTGAGCGTGTCCCCAAAGTGTTGAGGGGTGGCTCCATGTGTGTGTCCAGTCCCAGGCTCCTGGGAGCAGCTGGAGCCTGCTCCAGGCTCAGCAGTGAGCTGCTTTGAGAGCCCAGGGTCCTTTTTATTCTATATCTGAACACCCTCTGGAATATCTTCAAACAGCTTCTTGAGGCAGCTCATTCTATCAGCTGGCTTTACTCATTCATATCATGGCATTCTTCTCTTTCCAGCCAGCCTCAAATGTTCCTTTTAAGTTTTTCCCTGGGTAAGTTGAGTACCAGCTTCACCATAATGCTGTGCTCTCATTTTATCTGTAATGGTTTTCCCCTGTCTGTCTCTGAGGCAGTCACAGCCCATTAGTCTGCTGGTTTGGTTCTGATGGAATGCCACATTTCTCCAGGAATATCTCTGATATAAACATTCCTCACCCTCAAAGAAATCTTGATTGCTATCATATGTCAAAGGTTTTGTTTCTTGTGTCAGTAATGTGATTTTGCTATGATCTAGAACCACTCTTACAGTGGAAAAATAAATTATTCACCGTTTAAATTTTTTTTTGTTTGAAAAACCCATGTTTTTTTGAACTTTAGAGTTAACAAATTGTTGGGAGTTTTTGCATCTATTTCTTGCTTTGGATCAGCTCGGTGCAATTCTCAGATAATTAAATTGCTTGGTCAGTACCAATTTTTCATTGTCAGGGTACTGTGTTGATTCTCTGTTTATGCAGGACAATCAGTATTGCTGTGTGACTGAAAATAGAATATACTTTTATTTCTTTTAGTCAGTAGCAAGGTATTTAACCTCTTTTTTCTTGTGGTCGAGACTTAAAAATTCACTGAGATGTTTTTGTAGCTGCTGAGCCATCCAGCCTCCTCCAAATCCGCTTCTGTTAGGAGGCATCACAAGCTTGTGCACAGCTGATAAAAAAGTGCTCAGTGGTGACTGAAATCCCAGAGAAATCATTGTTTCACCATGTTCTAGGGTTAATTTTGGTTCTGAAATTTTCTTCTCAAGTGCAAATAGCAGTTCTGTTATTGGTGGTGATACCATTTTATCCAGATGCTCATTCCACAGCAGGAGCAAAAAGATTCCCATTATCTGCTTGTCCAGCTGATGTCTAGATGTGTGGACATGATTTCAGGTTTCCAGGTGTAAGACAATTGCTAACTGCTTTGAACACATCTCTTTGTACTTTTTCAGTTTTTATTTTCAAAGGAGAAACTGCCTTTTTCTCTAAAAATTTTAGTATTTTAATTTTAAATTTAAAATATTAATAATTGTGTAGTGACACTTGTCTTTTAGATATTTGGAATTCCTATAATCTTTTCAGAACATGTTTTGTTTTGTTTTTATGGCTTTATTGCCCTCCAGCTGCAGGAGACAAACATTTGGGCCATTTTTTATGTTGAATTCATGTTATTTTAAAAACATAAACATACCACTGGAACAGTTCCTTAATTATTCCCTTTAATAGACTGTGACCAAAAAGTTGTTTTCCTTTTGTGTAATTTCCCTTTCTTTTCTGTAATCTCAGTGTTTATGGTGGTTTTTATTGCTTTTTTTCCCTTTATTTTGAAACCTATGCATATTATATTCATCCAGTCTTTTTGCAGTATGATGCTGTAATTAATGGAAGAATTCTAAGATTTTAGTGTTTCCTTGACTCTTAATCTTGATAATAAACATTCATTCACTAACTATCTATGGATTTTTGAATATTAGCAGGTCCTTAATGTCTAAAAATTCATTAGCTTTGTATAAGTGTCTGATTGTCCTGTTTTGGCAGCCAGGAGCCACATTTATGGTCTGCAAATTGCATGTGTCAAGTGCTGCATAAAAAAAATTACAGCAAACCAAAGAATTGAATTCTTCTATTGTTTCAAGCAAATGGGTGTTAGGAAACTTGTCCACAAAATGGTTCAGTGAATAGATTCTGAGGATGTAGCTTGAGAAGATTTCTTCCCCAAAGGGCTGCTTCATATTGTTAATATTTTATAGCCTCTTAGAAATTCTCAGCTGGAATCATTACAGTTTTGTTATGTATTGATCTGGCTGGAGAGATGTTTTAATTCTGGATTTTTACCTGGATCTTCTCACAATACAGAGACACATGAAAGATCCTGATGTGCAGGCTCATCCTAAGATCAGTGGCTTTCCAAGTGAGGGACACACCAGAGAGCTTTCAGTCTCAGGAGAAATGCTCTCATAAATTAATGTTTTGTGTATTTATCAGGTTTCTCAGATTGTAAGTGCTTTTTCTTTCACTCTCTGGAGTGGCACAGACACAGTGAAGTGCTCAGAAGCATCTGCTTTGTTCTGGGTTTGTTCCCATGAGGTAACTTGTGCTCTGCACAGTGGAACATTCTTCTGCTGAAGGCAGGAGAGCTCGTTTTGTGTAGTGAAATATGGTCCCTGTGTGCTGTGCTTGGAGCAGGGTGAGTGCTCTGCAGTTAGGTCACACTTGGATTCACTGGGGTGTGCTCTGGTAGTTTTTTATTTGTTTGTCTGCTTGCTTTGTAACGATGGAAAGCATCAGAAAATAATGGCCAACGCATAAAAAAGCAGAATAAAGATTTTCTGTTGGGGAATGGATTATTTATGGTGCCAGGCAGGATGGGTCTGAATTGTTTTGACTTGTCTTTACTCTCCAGATAGTACCATGACTAACAGAAAAGAGGCAGTGTGCTCTGTTAGAGTCATTTGCATGGAAAAACTGTACAACCATCCAACCCTTTTCAGACTCCTGTCTCCCCAAGCACCAAGTGATGGCTGAATTATCATTTTTCAAGCAGTAGCACAAGCAGGCTGATGCCTGCACAGTGCGACCCTGTGGGATAAGTTCTCGAGCTTTGCAAAATGTTTAGCTCTGAGAAGCCAAAGCAGGTGTTGGTGCAGAAAGAATTTGTGCCAGAACTTGGTAGGATGAACAGAAGGGGAAAAGGTACCAGAGGAAAACAAAATGGGAGACTGGGGGACTGGGAATAGAATAAATGGAGGGCCATGGAGGACTGACTGAGAACCTGACTTAGAGATGAACTGGGAATGCAAGTTAGCAAGAATCAAGGACTGGGGAAGAAAGGATTGAAGGAGAAAGATTAAAAGAAGAAAAATAAATGGCAGTAATGGAGGAGTCCAAAGCTCTGAAGCTACTGCAGTTTCCCTCCCTCCAGTTAATTTCACTTGATAAAATTATAATGTATGAGAAATCTGGCTTTGAGCCTTCTGGCAGTCTAGGTACACTTGTTTCTCAAAATAGGAAAAATAGCCAGATAAGTTCTTTAATTGCATAGAGAGGCTGAGTCTCCCTTTTGGTCCTATGCTGATTTTCACTGTATTTAAATTATACTCTTTTTGGGCCAGTCAGCTTGTGTGGAAAACATTTCTTCAGCTAGAGAATTGTATTTGGTAGGAATTGAATAAGCAGCGGTGGTCAGGATGTAATTGAATTAATTCTGCAGTGCCAGTGAGCCTAGAGCTTGGAGTATCCTATACCACCTGAAGTTTGTTTCTCTGTAAAATATCACCTATGAAGTGAGTACTCTGTATTTTCTAAAAGGAAAAAATGTAGTTTTTAATGCCTGCATGTGTTTTCTCATGGTGCTTCCAAGACAGAGATAAGGATGTCAATTTTCTGGTTAAGGGTAAGTTTTCTGAGTGCTGTTTGCAGAGGGTTTGCTGAGGGCTGCATCCTCCCAGACAAAGGACAGGGAGTGTGCCAGTGCCTGTATTCCTCACCTGGGAATAATGTGTGATGCCATCTTGTGGAACTGTGTTACATTCACCCAGAGGAAAATGAGTAACAAATTCTTGGGGTTTGCTGAATGCTTTTCTGTTACCTCAGAGGGAGGTAACAGAATTTATCTTTAATAAACCACATATTTATCTTTAATAAACCACAGAGCTCTAAGGCTTTATCAAGAAGAGTAAATAATTCATGGCTTCAGAATAACACAAAGGTACTGACAGATAGGTTGTGAGGGAGACAATTTAATATTCTTGATCAGCATGTTATCTCTTTTCATACAGCACAATATTCTTCTTATTGACTACATAGGAAAGGAGAATTTTAAGGAAGATATGAAAGAGAACCACAACTTGCTTTTCTGGATGTGTCAGCTCTTGACTTGACAGAAATTTTAGAGGTGCCTGTCTAAAAGATTCGCACAAAGATGATGGGAGCTGTCACTACAGCTTGATTGGAGGCCTCTGAGTACTTGATGAGAAGTGATGGGTAGGGATCAGTCATAATGAGCTTGAAATGGGATGGCAAATACCTTATGGTTAATGCAATGGAGAAGGGCTGGCCAGCAGAAGGTTGTAAAGATCTATCTGGGCGGGCAAGCAAGGCTGATGATTTGTGCAGCAGCATTCTAAACCTATAACCCATAAAAAGTGCAAAATATGTTTACTTTTCTATGGCTTTTACTATTTGATGCTAACATAATCTCTGACAAATAAGTGTTCTTTATCTTCACTTCTTCCTTCTGTCAAATGTGTCACTGGAGCACAACATCACATGGGGTATGGGATGTTCTTCATTTTGCAGCAGAATTAGTGAGACACTTGTGTGACACAGATGCCTGAAGTACTGTTAGTTGTAGCATATCTGAAACAAAAATGCTGAATTCTTCATTGGCTTTCTGCTGCTTTCCTGGCAAACCACAACTGCATCACTCACTGGAGTGAAAGTAGGTGAACCCACATGGTTTCTGTGGGTCTGAAATACCCTCTTAGCAGAGGTGGTGTGGGTGCCTGCCATGTGTTTGTCAGTGCATGCTATTTGGCCATTATCTGATGCTTACAAAATAGGAGAATCAACTTCTCTGTGTATATTCAATCTGGTTTGTTGAGTTGTTTTTTAGTTTCTTTTCCTGCACACTTCATGTGCTTCAGCTAAGCTCTGCTGGTTTTATCATCTTTTAAAATACCTTTGAGGAATTATTAGTGCCAATTGTTCAAGGAGACCGACTTTCAGGTTTAAATGTGGGAATTATCATAGCTGGGAGACTTCATATCGATACCTATGCTTGGTGGTATGCCAAGGATTCTTTGTAAGAGCTGCCATTCTTCAGCTGAGAAAGGATGATGCTGCCTCGTTTATGTGACTCACCATAACTGCTAAGATTGATAGGATTTCAAATATTGAGTTTTTACCACTTTCTTTGGAAATATTCTGAAACAGTCTGGAGATAAAATCACCAGATAAATCAGTTTAGCTTGCTTTCTAGAATTCTGTGAGCTGAGAAAGAGGTTATATGAATTTATTAATATCCTAGTTTTTTTGTGCTGTTCCAAACACTGAGATTATTTTCTGAATGCTGTATCTGTAAGTATTGAGTAATAATGCTTCTAGATAAGGTCTATGGGAATTAAAAGGAAAACTCCCTCTGCTCCAAAATCACATGAAATTTCAGTCTTTCTGTGTCTTTGACAGGATGAAAAAGATCAGTGGTAGATTGCTGAGGTAAGATCCCTATCTACAGAAATAAAAGGAAATGAACTCCTTACTGCCAGGGTACATTTTACAGTCAAAGAGGACTTGTACCATATGAGAGAGACTCTTGCTATCCCCAATTAAAGAGTAGCTGGCTCCTTTTCATCTCTTCTCAATTTCCTGGAAGGGACATAGCCCAGAGGTGCTCTTAAATTACACTGGAGTTGGATACAAAGATGATGGGAAGCCACCCATAAGCAAGTTTTGAACTTTGGTGCAAATAAGTGGTGTAGGTCACTTAAAAGAATCACTTTCAAAGATACTAGAAATCCAGATTGAATATAAATATGCAGAAGCAACACTGTAAACAAAGTGCAGTGCAAGGCTCACTCCATTACTTACTAGAGAGGTGAGGCTCAAAAAGGGAAGTCTGCTTGGAATCGGTTTAGAATAATTTATTTCTGAAGGATTTAGCAGCACTTAATCACTGACTAGTTTAATATTTGCAAAACAATTCAGTGGGATTTATATGAGCTCAAGAGTAACTTTAGCTGTGGAGCTGAGAAGGCAACATTTACTCTACCCTTGTTATATACACACAGATGCAAAGGACTCTGTGCAAAGGTTAAATTCCCCTGGAGTTCCATGAAATATGTTGGCTGCTTTTGCCTCACTGGGCCAAGGGTTCAGCCTCGAGGAGGTGATGCCTTAACTTTCAGCTTTTCTATTTTTCATATTTTGTGCTGCTTTAGTGGGTGGGTCTGAGCTTCACATGAGGGGATGGTGAGCTCTCTGCACAGAGCAGGGAGACAAAACAATTCCTGCTCCAGCTGGGCACCAAGGACAAATGATCCAAATCTCAGCCCCAAGAGCACAAACAGCGTGGGCTGGAGAGAGAAAAACAAGCAGGATGGGAGTGCATGGGCTAAAGCTGGAATGGGACAATGAACTGCAATCTGCACATGGAGCAGAGCTGATCACAGGGAGAGACCCCGTGAGCACTCGTGCATTTTGGGACCATTTTGGTTCATCTTGGCTGCAGCCCTGGCTGGGCTCTTGTGCTGCCCAAGGTGGATCCATGGAGGAGATGCTTTGAATCAATCCCTGCTTTGTTCTTTAGCTCTGTCTAGCCNTTCTGTGTTTAGGAAGGACTGTTCAAATGCAGGAAGTCTTAGAATTTAGGTGGAATTCCAGAGCTGAAATCAGGCAACTCTTACTTGGAGTGTGGCTTATTCTGCTACCAGGGACACATTTGTGTACTAAAGGCTAAATGAGATTTAGGGAACCTGACTTGTGGAGATTTTAATTTAGATAACTAAAGCTGAGTTCCTGAAAGTACTGCTCACGATGAATTACATGTCATTTGTTTTGGAAACTCAAGGGTTCACCAGGAAAATCTGTCTGGCCTTGGTTTCCCAATGATTTTTACCTAAGTGCAGGTACCACATAGAGGACATTCTCATTCAGGGAAAGAAAAACATTATTGGAAATCAAAACATTGAGCTCAATAAACACTAAAAGCTGACTGAGTTGAAGAAGTGGAAGGGGAAATACTATTTTGTTCTACATTGAAAGCAAACTTTGTGGGTGTCATTACTCACATGTTCACAATACGTTCATAATAAGTTCATGATATCAATTATATTTTTAAATTATTTTTGATCAAACAATAGTAAAATAGACTCAGTTTTGTGCTCAGCTAAAGCAATGCTTTAAAATACCAGTGATAGCATTTTACAGACTTGACTGTACGTTTTTCTGAGTGGGAGGGACTTACTTCTATACCACAGATTTTTCCGAAGGGAACCCCAGTTGTGGTTTGTTCAGAAGGTATTTCTGCCATTTTTTTTCACTGGAGAATATGAGCATTTCATAATAATGTGGTGTAGTAACTAGCTTTTGGTGTGTGTCCTTCAGCTTAGGGTTTTTGAAAAGGACAAGTGCTGTTGTGCAGTTAGGTCCAAGGTATTTTCAAAAACATCCACTCACCATCTTCAGCAGAAGATGACTGATGATTGTTCCTGGTACTGAATGTCACTGCCATTTATCAAGTACTGAAAACTTGAATTTCCAGCTTATATATGGCATTATGAGCTCCCAAAAGTGAGAATATGACCAATTAATATTAGTGCAAAACTACTGGACATATGTGTACGGATACATTTCATCTGCAGAACTGAAAAATGCTGTGCATGCAATTTGGAAAAGCAGAAATGATTTAGGTGCTTGCAGTGTGAAAAGAATGAGAACAGAATTCAAAACTGACCAGAACTGCTCTTCTGAAGACTTCATGTGAGGCAGATGGGAGTTGCTAGCAATGCCAAGGTCAAAAAGTGCGGGAATGCCTCTCTTTTGGCTAGTCAGTCATCCAGAAAATGTGATAAGGAAAGGGAAAATGAAAGCAGCTGGTTTATTAAAACTTACCAATAGAAATTCAAAATACCCCGGTAAGTTGTTTTGGTTTGGGTTTCTTTGGTTTGGTTTTTGTTTGTTTTGTTTGTTTTGGTTTGGGGGGTTTTTGGTTGGTTGGTTTTGGTTTTGTGGGTTTCTTTTTTTGTTGTTGTTGATCAGAAGTCTTAAGAGAGCTACACAACCTGAAATCCTGAGCATGAGTTAAGGCAGTGAAAGGGCAGTGAGATGTGCCTGACTGGTATAGTAATATGACCAATTTCAAATTGGGTTTTCATGTGGTTTTGCTAGAGTGAGAAGCTGGGAGGTGCTGTAATCTGTTATCCATTGCCATATCCTTGGGCAGGTCGCTTTTCCTGTTTGGAAGGCAATGGTTTGTGAGTCAAAAGCAGAGTTTCTTTCATATGACATACTGAGTTCTAGAGAGAAGATCCTTTTTTTTGTGCTATCAGTATTACCTATTTAGAGATGTGGGAAATAACCTGAAATAAGATGGCAGAAATTAAGGTAAGGGTCACATTAAAGGGAAATTTTCTAATTTGAGCTCTGACACTATTCCAGTCTTCAAAGTGTTTGTGAATATTTAATGGCTCAGATATCTACTGGAAGGATGTAGACTGAATTATTTAAGGACATCACAAGCCCTTGAATATTTAGCCCCTGAAGCATTGAAATTCACTTTTAGGGGTTGCTAATTATGATATAACGTTCGTTTCCAGACTTGCTGTTTTGCTTTTTTTTTAATTAATTTTATTATTAAAGCAACATTGGCCTACACAGTGCAAGCAAAATTAAATGGCGATCCTCGTCTTAAAATAAATACCATGTTAAATAGGTGAAAATAAATACTCTGAGTGGTTCTTATGAGTCTATAATACCAGTACAGAGAAACACACTTTCCATTAATTCCAGTGCTTGTTCTTAGGGGTGCTGTCTGGGGCTTGTGTGGGGGTGCACTGAATCTTTGTCCAAGTACCACAGCTTCATTATCTCTATGAATTTATTAGCTGGATATTGGAATTTAACAAGGTGATTTCCACACTCTGCTTAGAGAAATGCTTAACAAAATGGCAGCCCACGTGTTGGACTTGCTGCATAACAAATAGTGACTAACCAGATAGTGATTGGGTTAAGCTTTTACATCGTCCCTGAACTAAGCATCGCAGTGTAAAGGGGTTTTGAGTTCCAGACATAATAATCCAAGTGTATGATACATCTAGGTACTTGTAGATCAGGATCTGCTTGTCTTAAGGCTAGACTGTGTAATCAAAGCTAAATCTTGCGTCTGTTCACACCCACGGTGCAAATCAGTCTCCCATCTAAAGCATTAGCTTGCTTTAGAATTCTCATCAAGATCAAGGTATTTCTCCAAAAGGAGAAATCATTTAGGAAAGAAATTTAATTTATTGGGCCAGGGCCATGCTGGGCAGAGCTGTCTTGGGTACTTTTTGGAGCTGGGAGCAGAATTAATTTCAAGCTGTCTGTGTTATTTCCAGATCACTGGGCTGGATGAGGTGCATACCCCAATTTGTGTTACCCAGCTTTTGGTAACTCTAAATTCCTGTTTGGGGCATAACCCGTTGCCTCACTGTGACATAAATTTTGACAGTGTCTGATCCAAAAATTTTCTTTCTAACTCCTGAACATTTTCTTTGTCTTATTTTCACTGGGGTTTTCCACAGCATTCACAAAAGCATCAAGTCTTGCCAATATTGTGTAATGAAAGAAGGAGATGTTGACAGAGAGGATAATTTTTGAATGAAACTTTAAATGTAAACACATGGAGGAAAAGTGGATTGGTTCAGTTGTTCAAAGGTTTATCTACAAGCCATTGGATGGTAGATTAATTTATATGTCTAATGGTTTATTTAATTATTTTTTATTATTAATGGATAAATATAAATTAATCTAATGGTAGATTAATTTACATGTCTTGAATATTGTCCTTTTAAGAAGGACGTAGTTTAAGGCTTAGACTGAATAGTACATCTGTCTATATGATTCTTTAATGGATGCAACTGCAGCTGAATGCAATCCAAACATATTAGATCCATAATTAGCTTTACTTCTTCACACAGTATAATATTTATATATAATGTCACTTTCACACAGAATAACACAGCGCAAGAAGTATATCTGACCCACCTGCCCTATTTTCTCAGTGAATTGAGAGGTCTGATGGTTAATGGCTGTGAAGCATAGATGGTTAATTCCTTGCCTTCGCTGCCCACACAGAATGCAACACTGACATTTGGTTTTTTGAGGGGGTGTCCTTTCTCTAGCCCTGCTGCAGTCTGGTTTGCTCCATTTCCCAGACTGTAGCCTTGTGAGCTGCTGTAGTGTCTGTCAGCATAAGTCATGCTGACAGACCAAGGCTCTGATAGCCCATGTTAATAACACAAATTGAAGAGAAACATGAGAAACCCAGAAAAATTGCATGGGTCCCATTGCCTGAGTGGAGGGAAGCCGCTCACCTCAAGGCTGCCCTCTGCAAATGAATTTTTCAGATCAGCTGCTTAGCTGTTTTTTCGGTAGTTTCAACTAAGATTCCAGCTGTTTTTTTAAAAATGAAAATAAACTATGTGGCTAAATATTGCACAGTGACAGAACTGACTGGCCTTGCTGAGTGGGGAGGGTGGAAGAGGAGCACAGCACGTGAGCACCAGGCTGAAGAGCTTTCCCCTTGCCACTGAAACAGTCCCAGTTAAGTGAGCCCCAAGCGGACCTGTGCGAGCCAGGAGTGCTGCTGATTCTTCTTTTTGACCAGACTTCTGGTCAAAAACATCCCTNTTTTGACCAGACTTCTGGTCAAAAACATCCCTGTTCCCCACCATTTGTAATTACCTGTGCTTCAGGTTGCATTTGTCTGAGGATTTGTGAATAGCTGGTGAGTTCTTATTCACCAGCAGGGTTAATACAGGGAGAGGATGTCTACATTTCTTGCTTATGGTAAAAAGTAGTCTGATTAAATAAGCAAAAAAATGAAAATAAGCAAAAAAAAAAAGGCAAAAATAAGCAAAAAAG